>JABWIB010001271.1:77821-92518 GCA_016617825.1 Platyplectrum ornatum
CTGGGGATTCTTGTTTGTTTTTGTGTAAAATACCCTTTTTCCTTTCAAGCACCTGCATTGTATTAGCTTACAGACCAATGTGCAGACTCCATTTTGCGTGTTTGTATATATATATATATATATATATATATATATATATATATTATATATAATAGTGTTTCTCATTTTATACCCTATATGGCTGACATTGTTATGAAGTCTGCTGATCATAACGTGGTCTACCTTTGAAGACCAACATTTTTGCTTGTGATGTACATAAATCTTATACTCCAGGTCTAAATATTTTAGAGGCATGAATTATGAACAGTTGATATGCAAAACAGTTTGTTTGTGCTGAATTAATAATACATGACTCTTTACCTTACTGAAATTCAAAAGTCAGATATGGTTGAGAAAACACACAGTATATATGAGATCAAAAGAAGAACCAGAACATTAAGTCATATTCTAAAGATCAAGTATTTCACACAATGTAAAATATTAATGAGAACTACTTAAAACAATAGATAATAGACATACAAAGACTTTTGACGGAAGTGCAGACAGATTACACCACAACTGCAATTAATTAAATAAGAAAAAATACTTTTTGTTAAATTTAAATATTGTTAAACTTCCTGTTCCGCTAGCGCATAGTAGACTGATGTGGATAGGCAGCAGTACATAGTGCTTCCAGGCAGATCCATATCACTGGGGCAGGTCCTGGTTCTGCAAACTCTTAAAGAAATTGATCAGATATTTAATAATTTGGGCTAAGTAAACAAAAACAGAGTTTAACTACCATGGAATGTTAGTCCAGAGTAAAGTCACATTTATATATTAAGATCACTACATCAGAAAATCTAATAAAGATTCAGTGATGCAAGTGCAGTGATACAGTGAGTTGAATACAGCATTAATACATACACATAGAAGTACCATAATGCAATCAGCTATCTTCCCATTACAATCCAAAAAAAAAGAATGTGAAAGGAAAGGTCAACATGTTGGTCTAGGGTTCATTATATGTACTGTGTGGGACCCTCTATGGTTTCCGCAGTCCAGCATAGCATAGAGGTGGAGAGTACAGTGTAAAACCCAAAGCTCAGCCACTGCTCCGCCTGTCAGATATCTGCAGACTTCTGGATTTGCATACATGTTTAATAGTCAGACTTTGGATCAGGGCTCCATTTACTATTATTATATTTAATATTTAATAAAAATACTTATCCAATGTTCAGCAAAGAGACAATCCAGTCTTACTGCATGCNCATTGGTTTCCTATAGGGACTTTTTCTAATCAACTGCGAATGCGCTGGGACCAGTCAATCATCCTGGAAAGCGCCTGGATGCCAGTAAGGTAAGTTTTTTCTCTTTTCTCTTTGTCCACTGGAATACTTAGTATTAGTGATTCCACTATATAGTGATTCCAGTGGGTAAAATATATGAATGTGAATTATTAAAAAAAAATTTTGTTTAACTTTTTTTCTTACAGTATATTTTTTAAACTCAACCAGTGGTCTCCCCATATATACTCCTCTTNTCCTCCCCCTTATAGCTATTCANGGGAAGAAAAGGGAAGAATATGGGGGGACTGCAGGAATTCCTAAAAGAACACCATCCTCAGATGGCCTCTTAGTAAATATAACTATTGGCTGGGCCGGTGATAGTTATTCTTATATTATCTATCACCATAATAACCATGGCGATATATGATGTGTAAATACAAAACCGTGCAAATTTGGCTGATAAAGCATGTTTTTACAAGCTTANTGCCGAATTGATTATTACTTTTAAATAATTAGTATGACATATTCAATGCTTTGATATCTGCAAAAGTGAGATGCTAATTCACTTAATCAGATGTTTATTGACCCATAACTAAAGTTACGGCCCTGTTCACCCACCCTTTAAAAAGCATTTCGAGTACACTTTTTATTTATACAACAGTGAAAGCTCCTGTTACAGTCACTGCTGCAGAGTCCCAGTTACTGTGCAGCAGCCTTCGGAAAAGATATTTTTTACCATGAGTCTTCTTGTAACTGCTCTATAAATCCAGGACATATTTTCCTTGCTCTAGCAGTTAAAAGGCATAGCAGAAAGCCTAGATGAGCCGACATTATTTAATATATAGCAGAGCTAGCAGTGTCCGTGCCAGCNCGCTATAGTTTCTTCCTAACCTACCATCATTACAAAACAGATCTAGCAGTCAATGCAGTAATAAATAGTAAAGTTTCTGGACAGCAGACTGCAAGATCATTTTTTTAAGGAAGACAATTTTAAGTGAAATTGACACTGGTTGTTATTTACCTAATTTGTGCCTTATAGGAAGGAAAATAATGTTTATAGCAATATGAGCAGCTATCTGCATTACTGAGCTTTAATACTGTCATGATGAACTTAATTATAAAATAAAATAAAACTCTGATATCTACTGTATATATTTATTATGCAATTTTGGCACCAGATATCCAGAGCTGGATCCCGCCTGTAACCTGACTCCCAGTAAAATAGGGACAGTGCAGAAATCCAGATTGTACCTAGTGACTGAAATTAGCCTTCACTGTACAATCGCTGTTGTTATCGTCTCTCAGAGTAAATGCTTCCGAAGCATCAATTATCTTAAAGGGTCATTTTTCAATCCTAGGACTGGAACCTACTTACATCCAACAAGTGGATCCCCACCAGAGTAAAGGATTCCACCAAGGATAGATTGTGGTGTGCTGCAATAAGTAATCAGAATTGTCACACCTATGCAGAATACTCGCACACAGCACTTACATATATACATGTTCATATAGGATGTTGTGCTGGAGTTTGGTTTCAGTCCCTTGTGATCAGGTATTGAGGATAAGAACAGTGATGGAATTGAATTATAGGAGAACTAAATAGAATCCTGCACCATGTTTCTGAAAATAATGTTCTTTCGACCCTTAACATCTGGTAAAATATATACATGCACATACACAAAGAAACACAGATACACAAACACAGTACAAGGTACATGTCAGACTCNGCTGTATCACCAAGGAAACAGGTGGAAAGAACAACTTTCGCAGACACTCTATAATAGTCTGGATCTGTCCGCAAGGGTAATGACAGAGAATATTATATGTACTGCTGATTATTCATTAAAGCAAATCTATATTTTACATTTGTAGAAATTAGTGTATGATAATCTTGACTGACATTCTACAGTGTATAGTACTATTATTCTCAAAAAAAGCAAAAAAGCAGGATTTACCATTTTACCTACGTTGCCACTCCCGCCCCCGGGGTCGGAAAATTAAGGGACGCTCATGTGCCNCCGCAGGGGACCCTTGGCTATCCAGGCATGGCACATGGTAGCCACGTGGAGATCCGACCCCAGGAACCGGAGCAGTGTTAGTCCAAAGATGACCACCCCACCAGCCATCTTGTAGCCCGCCCCCATCAATGGGGGATTTTGCGCGCACTTTGAGGGGCCACCGCTCCGTCCCTGGTGTCTGATTTGCAAATAACACACGTGCATGTGCAGGGGACCTGTGGCTATCCAGACATGGTAGCCACAAGAATATCCTACCTCTGGAACCGGAGCAGCACCGGTCCAAATACGTCCCCCCCATCTGGGGGCCGTAAAGATGAGGAAGTACCGACATTTCATGTTATATAGCATTTTATACATCAAAATGTAGAACTGGGCCTGAAATTACTAAGCAGGGAAATACCCTGGGTTTTCAAGTCAGTGTGAACAGGGTATTATTTACTGTGTAATAAATATTTATATTTACATTTGATAAATATACACACATTAAATAGTTACATAAATTAAATAGTATTTTATTCAGAAACCATGACCTAAGCNAGTCATAGGAAATGGGAGTTATGGAAATTTAGGCTAATTACATTTTGCAGATTAAAACAAAGCAAACATAAAAATAAGCTTCTTACAAAATGTACATCAATTAGACAATTCTGTTTCGGCTAATTTGGACACATGTAGACACAGGGAATGCACAGATCTGCTGTTTAAAAGGTGTGCAACGTATCCAGAGTTCAGACATCAGGGATAGCTCATAGTAAATATGTGCAGCTTTGGAAGCATACAAATAAATGAGTATACACAGAGTCTTTTTATGGTTACGCCATACAACACATGTGCAGTGCCAGTATACACTAAACAATAAGTATTGGAGCAACTCAGGGTCAGCTCTAATATGTTTTAAATTCTTTGTACATTTGTAACCACGGCAACAAGTGGTGCCGTTCACACTTTGTTCTTATGGTTACTGAACCGGATTCAGGTCTACATAAAAACACTGATCTAGTGCAGACTTGTTTGTGTCATACAGGAGTGAAGTTCCCTGTCACTCCTCTCTCTTGTGCGGGGATTTCAGGGGTATCATAGGCAAACGCAGGGNGCTGTATTATACGTGGGTTATATTAAGTATTTGTTATATAAGTATTATTAAGTCCTGTATTAGGGTAAGTATTGTATGTAGATGAAATTTTAAATTGGATTTGTTTTCTACTGATGCACATTGTGGCTAAGATATGATGATAATTGGTGGTGTGCACTGAAAACAGATCTGTGGCGCATTCGCCCAAAAGGTGTTTTGCGTAAGGTAGTTGTATTGTTAGAGTGTTCTACTGGTTGCACCCATATTGTAATAATTATACACAGGGTGTGCGGTTCTAGGTTGTTTGATTGCTTGAGTTTTANAAAACACAGCTCAAGGCTGGTGAAAATGTAAAATAGAGATATTTATTCTAGAAATGCTCCTAACCTTACAAATAGTAAAATGTTTAAGAATGAAATGTTTTAAAAGATATGGCCGCTAACAGAGAGTTGTATTTCCATCTGTTTTTCAGACGTGAGTACAGAGCCTCCTCTAGGCATAGGCTGTATAGGCAACTGGCCTAGGGCACCATCTGGACAAGGGGCAACACAGAATCTGGACAGTTCAATTATACCATCTTGGCAGCCACTTTTCAATGACTGGACATATAAGAGGGGCACACATGATTTAAAACAGAAACAATACATTGCTTAAAATTTGTATTTAATTACTTTTATTAGGGATATTTGTCAGTAGAATAGTCCAATGATAGAGGTTGGTGCCAAATATTGTTCTTGTATGTGTGTATATAAGATGGTAATTTTCTGATTGGTGCACCAGCCAAAATCACACAGTGTCACACATTGCACAATTATTTGTTTGTTTTCTTATTAGAACTAGGGATATTGCTTTTGATTGAGGTTTTTTAACAATGTGAAACAAGCAATCTAGTATATGTTGCTTCAGAACAACCTGTGGCCTTTGCGCATACAAACATATATAAAATGGCTGTATCTCTGGAACGTATACCGCATCTNTGGTCATCTTGCGCATCCACTGATCTTATAAACTTTGGGGGTTCTCAAAGCGGTTCTCCGGGATCCTTAACTGTGCATGATTTCAAGGACTGCTGGCTGGAGCGCAGGTGTATTTATTACTGACTCAAAATNAGAAAACATCCCCCCGTTCTTATATGACATCCTGGTTCTTATTATATGACTATGAGGAGACCTTGAAAACATGCACTATTAGTGCTCNCTGAGGACCTTGTGTACAACATACAATTTATATTTCTTTACTTTTTGTCTAAATGACAGGATATTACTGCATATATTTGGCTNAGAAATTTCCAGATATTCATTTATATTGATCCTTTATTATAAGAAAACTTACCATGCAGATTTTATAGACACATTACACAGCTCTGATCTATCTCAACCTGTTACAAAATATAACAGCTGTCCGAAGCATTTTTATGTAATACAATGAATTAAACAAAGCCTTAGCCTGTGTGTCCATTAATATGTACATTAATGTGAGGTTCCATCTCATTACACTGTCACAACAATGCTGTATTACACACTGGTCTAATAGGTTAGAGGTATGTAGGTTTCATAGCAATACAATGTCATCTTTCAATTTATTTATCAATTAACAATCAATCATGTCTGTTATATAGATGTAGAATGATAAATCATNAAAATAAAAACTATTGTGTTTGTTTAAGGTGGAATAAAGAAGACAATATGTTTGAAGCTCCTCGTCCATTTCACTGTACAGCACTGACTNATTTTGTGGATATCTAATTATCAAGACCCTTTTATGTTTTACAATATTATTACAAGGTGATGGCTATTTGCATTATAATTTTAATAAAAAATGCTGCTCCAACCTTTTAATATAATTAGCTGTCTAAAAATTAAAATGTTTCAGGCTCATAATGTATGCCGTGCCTTGGGTTAATTAGTGTCTACACAGTTCTGTTATTTGAATGGCAGATCTTGGGAGTTAATCATTTACCCGCTAGACATTAAGACAATGATATGGGTAAGTTCTGAATTAGAGCTCCACCTAAAGCCAGACCCCTCATCCATGTGTATTACTCATTATTGGATCCTTTCAGCAGCACTGTCCAGAAGATAACAGTCTTTCAATGAGTGTCCATCTATGTTTATTTAAACTAGAGCCCTGTACTATAATGCTTTTATTATGGGGCGACATATTCCACAGGTATGAGGAATACATCCGTATATTGTCAACAGCATTGAAGACAGGGAAACAAGCATGTCCTACTGCTCTTCTGTTTCATCTACTGTACAATTCCTTTATATAATGACATTCTTACGGGTATATTTACTAAGCAGGGAATTTGCTGGGAATTTGAAAAGTGGGGAAGTTGCCCATAGCAACCAATCAGATTCGAGCTCTCAGTTTCATTTTAAATACTGTAGAATGTAAGCTCGAATCTGATTGGTTGCTATGGGCAACTTCCCCACTTTTCAAGTCCCCAGCAAATTCCCTGCTTTGTAAATATATTCCTTAATGTAACTGAAAGCAGAGAGGTGACCTACAGAGAAGCGACCTAAGTAAGACACAAGTAATCATACGGTGGCTGTTCAGGTAACACCCATTGTCACAATTTAGAAAATATACAACCAGTCAGTTCAGGGTCATTTCAGGAATATATTAAAGGACTAGAATCTGAGACGTGAGAAAGTTACCTTTAATACAAAACAAATGACATTTAGAAAATATGTTCAAGGTATCTCTTATATCAAACATTTCTAAGCTTAGTCTTAAGTTTCCATATGAAAGCTATAAATACAAAACAAACCTAATTACATATACAATTAAACAACAGAATATTATACTGAACTAATATATCTGAAATGGCAATTAATTATTTAACACGAGGAATACATCCATATATTGTCAGCAACAGTANAGTATGTNATACATTCATTTGCAATGTATGATTTGTGACTGATATTCTTGGTATAAATCAGTGTTCTCCCATTAACATGTCATTTTTTATACTGGACCCCTGCATATATTGATCCGTTTGCTATTGGATGCTGACATCTGTGCGCTATGCAAAACATTTCATTAAGACGCCAGTTTCTAAAGCCACAGGCAGAGATGTAATTGTTATCTGTAACGATTCTACATTATGTGAGTCTGTATACNCAAGAACATCTTTGTAAAACAATAGTGGACAGAAGGCTGAATTGTAGGCTACGGTGGAATTAAAATGGCATTCCTACACACCACATAGTAGTGGATAAGCTATGCATTCATTACAGTCACAGCCACCTCCAGCCTTCTATTGCCAGCATCCCTCCTCACAAAATACACAATGTATTTGCTTTTGTGCTACTCCATCCGTCCTTTACTCCTCTGCTTTCGCTTTGTTTAAACCCACTTGCTGCCTGCGAGCGCATAGAAGCAGAGTGGACCTGCAGAGCTTCCGGTGCCTCGGCAATGGGTTACCATGGAGATAGCGTATCAGGGCTAACGTACAATGCAGTGTGTCTTGTGTGGGNGGGAAAGGCAGCTTGTGCTTTGGCATTTTGTTACCGCTACCTATATTAACCCCTTCTCCAGAGCAATATAAAGCTATATAATGTCATATAAATAATACATTCATGGGACAATTTTTTTAAACCAGAAATCTTGCCTTTTATACATCTCCTTACTCCCCAATATAAATACATTTATATCAATTTATATGTATTCTGGGTGGGTTCTTTTACATGTTTGCTTTGTAGCCCTTCATTACATATTCCACTGTTGACCTAAATGCAAAAGAAGGTTTAAGACCTGTATAAAAATATATATGCATATCTCTCTCTCTCTCTAAATATATATATATATATATATATATATATATATATACACACACATATATATACAGGTGGAACTACATACCTCCCAACATTTGCCGGGGAGAGAGCGGGACAGACATGCCCCGTCCCGTACCCCGGCCAATACCAGCCCCCTGCAGATCAAACCCTGCCCAACTCCACCCAGCCCCTCCCATACATGCCCAAAGCCACGCCCACCCGTGCCAAAGCCATGCCCCCTTTTGGCCCATGATCACGGCAAAATTATAAAAAAAAACCTTTCCTACCAGTTTGTCCCCGGTAGAAGGGAGGGACAGCGGGACAGTCACCCAAAAGCGGGACTGACTTGCTAAAATCAGGGCTCGAAGTGGGGATTCTATAGTGCCGGTATGGCACTAAGCCCCGCCCCTTTAATAAGCCCCGCCCCCTCAAGACCCGCAGTTTTTTCAACTAACATTCCCGACCTCCAGTGCTGAGGGGCGGAGCTTAGGAAAAGAGTGCGTGGCTTCGCGGGAGACGTGCCGGTATGCCATACCGGCATATACCGTCCCACTTCGAGCCCTGGCTAAAATCATGAGAGTTGGGGGGTATGGAACTACCGCCACTACATGGCACCGAGGCTCATGAGTTTCCAGGGACCCATGTGACTCCCGAGGTATGCAGGTGCTATCTGTTTAGCCGTTCGGCTTTCATGTCCCTGACAGCAGCTNGGCTGTATGAGGGGGCAATCAAGATGGTGTACCATTTTCCTCATTGNCTTGCTTATTTCTCAGAGCTCTTGGACTTATATGCTTATACTAACCATTCCTGATCATGAATTGTCCATTGTCGCACTGTGCAATATTTGAGCTGTTTATCTGTATATAGGATGCTTTTCTCTGATCTATTCGCCATGCAGTGAGGAAAATATTACAAACACAAATCCAGCTTTTATCACAGTTAGGCTACTGCTACTGTTAAATAAATGTTTCCAATATTCTCAAATTGTATAAATCTAGAATCCAGTNTATATTGATTCGCCCTACACCTTACCACTGTTGTAGTAGCATTTTGTTTTCTTTACTCTTTACTGTACAGGCCGCATGCATTGCTGTAAGGACTGGTATTTCAAGTAATCTTGAAACACACATATTAAATATAAGGTGATTATGTTCTGTGTACTGGTTCTGATACTGACTGACAATTAAGTCAAATATTAGTTATTATTGGTCCGATCATCATTCATCAACTGAGTGCTCAGATATTTTACTCTATCCAAAAAAAATTTAGCGTATAACATTGTGATATATTTGCTGAATTCACACTCAAAGTTTATGATATTAGGTTTATTAAAAACACAGACATGATAAATAATGAACGCACTGATTTTTGATATTGATATTATTGATATTATATTTGTTGTGACTTATCTCAGGAACATCTCATTTAAGAGTTCAACAGTAGTCATTAAGACTCCACTTATCCTGATACTGCTTTTCCATTATGAATATGCCCTGTGGAACTGTTCACCATGTCCATTGCTGACTGCACCAATAATGGTTGGGTAATANGTCCAGGTGTAAGTCCAAGACTCTCAGAGACATGTTGTACAATATACAGTAGTATTGTAAAATGTTAAGAGATTGTCCACCAGCTCTCTATAGTTGTCTGCCTAACAGTTCCCTAAGTAGCTCTGGCAAATGCTCCTGACAGTCTCCAATGTAGCTTTTTATTTCCAGAATTCAGCAGGCCATCAAAGTTCCCACTGAGCATCATATATCTTGTTTGAGGACTAAAGGTGGCCATACACGGGCCGAATTTCATCCAAAGCTCACGAATATCGCGAGCTTTGGATAAAATTCGGTCCATGGATGGACACTACCGAAAACCCCCAACGGCGACCAAACGCCGGGAAACCTAAACAAACCACATCGGTGATCAAACGGATTTCCCGATTGATCACCGATGTTCGTTTGTTTAGAAAATTTTTTTAAAAAATACCTGTAAAAAAAAGAAATACATTAAATTAAAATACACTCACCCTTATGATGTCTTCGCTGGGCACCACAGCGATGCCCAGCACCTTCTCCGTGTACTGCGGCATGACGGCGTCACGTATATACAGCGTCCTCTCCGTGCAAGACCGAGATGCCGCAGCACAAGGAGAAGGTGCTGGGCACCGCTGTGGTGTCCAGCGAAGACATCAGAAGGGTGAGTGTATTTTAATTTCATTTATTTCTTTTTTTTCAGGTATTTTTTTTCTCCCCCCATTAGCCATCATGGGAATAGCATTGTTCAGTGGATGGCCTACAAACAGGGTGATTTCCCCTAGGGAAAATCACCCCGTTTGTCGGTGCCGATTTTCCACGGGAAACGAAGTCGTGGCCAGCTATACAAAGATACCCACTTTGAACTTTGCCTCACTTGCCCTTGGGAATTTCTGACTTAAGTAGTAAAATGCAAGTCCACTTTGATCCAAAGCTCTCACAAAGTGTTTGGCCAGCTTTCTATAGTGTGGAGGCAAATGACTTTCTATGGATCAACAAGTAAGGCACTGACAGCATTTTTCAATACCAGNGTTAGGGATGTTCGCTTCGACCTCTGCTTCTGAACGTAATGGTCTATGCTTTCCCACTCACACAGAATAATTCACCACAGACATGTTTCTTGACTTTCTGACAGCAGTTTCATGTTNTCTACTAGGTTCCTCTAATTTGTACTTCTCACATAACAGACTGGACAATGTGGAAAAAGAGTCTATCTTTAAGGGCAAAAAAACCCTTAATGTCACTATGCCTTTGTGTGAAAACATATACTTTTGTGTTAATTTAAACGAGATCCCAGCTTGTGCCTCCTAGCTCTGGAGCCCACACATTCTGCTTGTCTTCAAATCTCAGGCAAGTTCAATGAGATCCCATTAATTAATGAAATAAAGAAAAAGAAACTCAAAGGTTGGGTCAAGATTTGTATGATCCTCATAGTGCTCTTCAGGCTCCATTTCTTAAGCATCTTTTTGATGTCTGAACTTATCTGGAGGCACATGCATGTTTTCATTGTAAGTCACAGGCCACTTGGGAGACGGTAAATTTGGGTATGTCACAGTGTCAGAGAAACTGCAGACATCTACATCTCCCTCTGTGTTCAATGACTTTTTTACCTCTCATTTTCCCTGGGGTTATCGGCCACCTCCTGCTGGTAGCGATGATCGGCCAGCTTATATAAGTTAAATGGCGCTATATAAAAATCTCGTAATAAATAAACTCCCAGCCAAATATAATAACTATATTTATACAGCACATGTGAAAATCACAGTGAAAAAAATCTTGTTCAGAATTTGTGTGGTATATTCAAAGTCATGTACACTACTGACATTGCAGCATGGTTTTACCTGGCACAAATCTGCCCTTCGTTACTGTTGCTGATCAGCCTCTGAAGGTCCTGAGGAACTGAATGGGAATTACGGTAGTAATTATCTGAGTTGGGTCCAGACATAAGGACTTTAGCGTGTAAGGTGCTTTAGTAAGCGAGCTGTGACCCCTGTATGCAGAGTCATGCATGGGAGTCAGACCACTTTCCCCATGCATAGGAAACCCTAGCTTAACGCTATTACACCATCCATGCTTACGTAGATAGTATGTAAAGGCCCTTACTGCACAATTTGCATGGTTGCCCATGCTTACTTCGCACATGTACTCGCCCCCTTCCACCCCATGGACTCAAATAGCGGAACTTTAATGGACAGCTAGGAAGAATGCACATTCTGAGGTCTGGATCCGATTTGAACTACTGCCCACAAACAGACTTGTCAATATAGTCAATAGAATAAGAATAAACTTAGTGAACTTAGTAAAATTGGGGGATTGTTGCTATTAAATAAATAGTATATAAAAAAATACAGTGTTACTAAATTGGTTTTGTATATTTATATTTTTTAACTGCAATATATAAATATGCCTATGGCATTGCATGCAAATGAGATGTTGAAGGCATTCAGCATAAATTATTATAGTTTGTGAATGAAAGTAACTTACACTAATCTTTCTGTTAGTATATTACAGTATAAATGTACAGCATTGTACAGGTAAATGTAACAATATATTCACCTGAAATAACTGATAAACTCCAATCAATCTTTCCCTTAAGGCTTTTCAAAGTCTATTGTGTCTGTAAGTGATTTTCATAGTCAGAGTCCCAACAGAGTCATGATCTGTGTTATTTCATTAGACCAAGCCCCACCGCAAACATTAGCTTANATATTAGTCAGCTAATTAACACAGCGCAAGATTTACTTTTATCTCACACACATAATACCGGTGCCAAATATTAGTCAAGTCAAGAGTTACTGTAATATTTATGTTGTTGTAGTGTCATTTTGTTCCTAGTACAAGAGTATACTTTTGTAAGGAGCTTACTACAAACATCATAACAAGGGGCTGGATCCAGACTCACTTTGATGAACTGAACACTGAATTTGTTTAGTTAACAATTTACTGATCTATTCCTCCCATATGGAGGGGACTCCACAAATGGAACCCTAGCTTAACCTTTTCGCACAGCTTTACCTTAAAAGCTTGTGTTGTGGAGATATGTAGTGTTTGACCAAGACCTTACTGTACACATTGCATACCCCAACCAACTGCGCATACTACGCGTAAGCACACGCCCCCTCTGTCCACTACGTAAATTGTGTACATGTGCGTATATGCCCTATATTGTGCGTGCCCATTTTTAGAAGCGGACTGTGGAAAACGACACGTTTTCACTGTTTACAAAAGGTCAACAAAACTATTTCACAAAATACACAAATATAAAAATAAATTGCTTCTGTCAATCAAGATTAGAGCCATAGAAATGGGAACTAGAGAAGTTTTATTATCTTTAATAGACGTGTATGTATGTCCTTGGTAATGATTATTTGTGTTTGTATACAATGTTTTATGTGACAAATACCACAACTACTAACAATTTAATAAATACTGATGGTGTCACCTTAATTGAGAAAGTATTTGGTAGCACTAGATACATTCATGGAGACACCAGTTTTTAATCATTCCTTATGGTACAGGTTTCAGTCCAGCTATAGCTCAAATAGTACATTTCCAATTGATTAGACATTTCCTAAATAGTACATTTTCAGTTGAATGAACCTTTAGTTGACTAAATGTATTCAATGCTAAGCCCCCCTGGTCCTCCTAGTGCGTCACATCACTTTTCCTTTGAACGACCCCATAAAGTAACGGAAAGATGGTATTAGAGAATCTTTCTTCTGCAGGCAGTGTCTGTGTATGCAGTCCGGGAGAGCGTAAACTCAGCATAACTATGCTATATGCTGACTTCATTGATAGGAAGCCATCTTAAATGCCAGCATAAAGGCAATGTAAACAGGATCAGTGGTTAGTCAGCAAAATTTGATGTGATCTAAGTGACTTTAAGAATAAAATGATTATATGTGCCAGATGGAGTGGTTTGAGTATCTCAGAAACAGCTCATCTCCTGGGATTTTCCGTAAAACTGTCTCTTGGGTTTTTATAAAGAATTCTGCAGAAAACTGAAAACACCCGGTGAGCACCACTTCTGGGGGACAAACCTTGTCATAGGTCAATCTTACTCAAGTTGGCTGTAACTCAAATAATAGTCTGTCAAAAATGTGTATACGGATATACAGAGGAGTGGGACAACAGAAATAAATAAATAATTGGCATTGCGTACAGAAGTTCTTTTTATGTTGCAGCATGGGCAGTTCCTTTTGGTTCAAATATCCAAGTTAAATTTAGTGTTATATATATATATATATATATATATATATATATATATAATTATTATTATTGTTTTTTTTTTATAACAATTTTTGTGGATATATAAATAGAAAACAGAAAACAAGATATGGGGGGGGAGAGACAAGGGTAATATAATCTTCCAGTCAGCAAATTAGCCAAAGAGCAACATGGGGATAGGTAAAGGGCAAATATATATAGTTCTAAATGAACGGCAAAATGTGTGCCACTTTGAATTGGTTCCTTAAAAGAAATGCCCAATTTGATTCCATTTTTATTACAAATACAGAAACACACAGGTTTTAGACTGTAAGTGCATGTAAGATGCACATCAACCAAAGCTGCTTCACATAATTTATCTTGTGGCCCATAGAGGTACAAGTAAAAACATGCAATGCTTTGGCACCTTAATGATACGCAATGCTTTGGCACCCTAATGATACGCAATGCTTTGCTACCTTTATGATATGCAATGCTTTGCCACCTTTATGATACGCAATGCTTTGCTACCTTAATGATATGCAATGCTTTGCTACCTTAATGATATGCAATGCTTTGCCACCTTAATGATACCCAATGCTTTGCCACCTTTATGATACGCAATGCTTTGGCACCTTAATGATATGCAATGCTTTGCCACCTAAATAATATGCAATGCTTTGCTACCTTAATGCTATGCAATGCTTTGCTACCTTAATAACATGCAATGCTTTGCTACCTTAATGCTATGCAATGCTTTGCTACCTTAATGCTATGCAATGCTTTGCTACCTTAATGCTATGCAATGCTTTGCCACCTTAATAA
>JABWIB010001272.1:0-16428 GCA_016617825.1 Platyplectrum ornatum
GCTACAATACACCCGCACACTGCTACAATACACCCGCACACTGCTACAATACACCCGCACACTGCTACAATACACCCGCACACTGCTACAATACAACGGCACACTGCTACAATACACCGGCACACTGCTACAATACACCGGCACACTGCTACAATACACCGGCACACTGCTACAATACACCCGCACACTGCTACAATACAACGGCACACTGCTACAATACACCGCCATTGATAAAAAATAATTTTAATTATTAACAAATTCAAATAATGAATAAAAAAAAAATCAATGGAGCCGAAAGTACAGAGATTACAGCTCTGGCTCTGACAGAAACAGGGAAAAGGGATGCACTTTGTTTCAACTAAAGCACACACCTCTGGCTCCTTCCGAAGTCTGTTACCGCACATTGCGGCCATCGGAAATTCTGGATCAGGTCCCATGACTATAAAAGTTGGGGCACCTGAGCTTTACTGGATCATTCCCTTGTTTCTCAACTTTTGGACGTCTGACTAAGATCTTGATTATATAATGTGACCTTCTGGTCTAGACTGCTCATGTAATCATTGTAATCTCATCTATTTGTGTTCATAGTGTATTAATTATCTTTGCTCTTGGAAATAGAGCAGTACAGTATAGTTTTGCCCAGATGCAGATTTAACCCTCTCCCCCTATGGCTGTCCATACACTATAGCAATTATCCATCATCCAATTATCTAACCCAGAGGTAGGCAAAGAGCAGCTCTCCAGGTCTTGTCAAACTACACGTCCCAGCATGCTTTGTCAAGTACTATGCTAGTGACGTAAAAGCATGCTGAGACGTGTAGTTTGACAAGACCTGGAGAGCCGCACTTGCCTGCTCCTGATCCAACCAATAATTGCTGTAGTGTGAAGGCAATCTTGATGGATTTTACAAATGTCAGTAAAACAGTCCAGAGACGCTTATGGACCAGTTCCAGACATAAGCAAATCCATTGTTCAGTGACCTGAATGCTAGAATTGCTTATCTAAAAGTTTAGGTGCTGATATTCTGTGGCTTCTTTCCCGAATCCAGGCTGTTAGGCCAAGGTGGACTTATACCCTTCAGGCTGGTCCAGTTCCCTCTGATTTAAGCCCCCATCTGCCTATAAGTTGCATGCCTGGTAAGTGATAACCTCATCATTCATAGAAAGTCTGTTACAGGCTGCCGCCAGCAGAGGTCACTTACAGTCACAGTTGATGTCATACCCTTTACAGAAGCATTGTGCGTCTATCTTCAGCCCCTGGAGCCACACAAGTAGTCTCGAGTCCTTACACCTTGCTTTGTCATTGGTTGGAAGGGCTGTTTCACGTGTGTTCAGGACTTGCCTCACGGGCATAATCTGAACAACTAGACAGATGTTCTATGGGAATTACAATAAAGAACACCCTATACTTAGTGTCACTAAAGCTGGCCATACACTAGAACTATAGTGGATATTGTATATTGGTGCTGATAAACAGCAAAGGCAAACACGTCCGGGGTTCGGCGCCATTCATTAGAACGATATCGTTTTAGTGTTGCCTACAAAAAATTTAATAAAAAATAAAGAATAACCCCCATACCTACCTCCCGGCAGCCATGGCTGGGCACCGGCTCCCCGGCGCTTCCTCCCCCCATATAGCAGTGGATGTTCTTTATACTTGCAGACACCCCATCCAGCTGAGTGGGAGGGGCAACTGTTGCTTATAACAGAACTTCCTCTCCAGCCATAGAGGAAGTGACGGGGAAGTGTTGCAGCAGCTGCCGAGAGGTAAATATGGGCCGGGGGGTTTCATTTTTTTCTTTTTAACTTTAAACAATAATGTTGATCGATCCCGAATTCAGATTAGTCAACGATATCGGTCAGGGTGATGAAAAGCTTATCATTTTTTTTCATATCATTTAGACGATTTTTAGCACAAATCGTGGATTTGTGCTAAAACCGTTCTACTAGATGGCCAGCTTCAGGATCGCAACCCAGATAGGCAACAGGGGCGTGGATTCAGACATGGATGGTATGGAATGCATCCTCAAGCCACGTCTCCATCTATTCCTCCTATCTGAGATCTCCCAAAAAGAAGTTGTCAACTAAGATAGAGAACGAATTAAAATAAACACTGTTTAATAAACTTAAAAGCAAAATAAATTGAAATGTTAGTGTGTACAGCTAATCTTTTTTAATTTACTTTAATTAAATTTATTTGAATGCAGCAAAACCACATTGTGATCACTTAGTAAAGTGATAAATATTACAGCTGCTGTGCCATTTGGTAAAATGTGTGTGTATGCAAATAGCTTGGAGTATTAAAGTTAATGAATGTGCCATTCACTGCAATGCATTCCATCTGTATGCAGTAAATGTGATGCTCGGAATAATTATATGTGTGTCATACAAATTCAGGATATTCTACATGTCAGTTTCCTTTTGTCTTACATTACCTGAAGCATTAATACAGCTTTCACAAATCCGATTCCCTTTTAATACTATGAACATTTCTACCCAACCTTGTATATTGTAAGAGACATTTCTCCCTCTCAGGAGAAACCAAAGACGGCACCATGGGGGTGGGGCGGAGGGAATGATTTACATAAAGCCCCGCCCCTGCACAGTAAACCAGACTTTTCCTATGAATGGATGGCACTTGATCGATTAGGACTGGAGAGTCAGCCAATATTCTGTTACCTGGACTGAGTCAGTGATTGGGGGGTATGTACCAGGGCTCGAAGTGGGGGTGTATACAGGGGTATGCCATACTGGCACTTCTCTCACTGATGTAATTAAAAAACTTAAAATCTTCCATTATATTTTGGGTTTCCATACCGGAACGTCTAATTGTCCATACCAACACAAAATTTCCGCTTCGCCCACTGGTATGTACAGTAAGAGCTGGGTTTAGCCCTTTTGTAATATCTAGATATACGCCCCACCTTCATTTTAAGTAAGAGTGGTGAAGAAAGCTTGAGGAAGGGGTAGGAGTATAGCTTTGAGTGTAGCAGCAGGAATTCCGGACACACTGGGCCTAAATGTACTAAGCAGGGAGATTGAAAAGTGGAGATGTTGCCCATAGCAACCAACCAGATTCAAGCTCACATTCCCCACTATGTAAAATGAAACTGAGAGCTTGAATCTTTTGGTTTGGAGAGTTCAATTCATCTCGTCAGAGGCAAGAACCAATCGCGATTTATAGTAAATACACAAATCCTATCCCCAACATGGTGAAACTCGGGTGAGAGAGATGAAATCGCCTGAGATAAGGGATAGAACAAGGGAGATTAACTTCATCGCACCGCTTAGTAACTACATGAATGGCCAACACACATATCAACTCAACTCGCCCAGGTGAGATATGCAACTCGCCTCTTAATAAATTAGAAACATAGAAAGTGACCGCAGATAAGAGCCACGCGGCCCATCCAGACTGCCCAGGTTCAATGTCTGATACAGATGACATTTTAAGTTAAATATATCTGTTATATACTGTAGATAGAACTATGCTACACCATGAAACATCTGGCAATGACAACTCATAAATTAAGATAGATCTGCTGAATTACCAAACCGTATTTATACAGAATACTTCATTTATACAGAAACAAGTTAGACGAAACAGGCGAAAGGAGCGCAGCCGATCTAGTGGAATATGTGTCGTCTCCTGTACATTCATATTATGTAGGCCTTACTTTACATGATGTGTTTATTATTAATTATATTATATATATATATATATATCAGCTTACTTACCCAGTCTCAAGACGCCGTCTGTTGTTGAGCCACTAACTGTGCTGCATTTAGGATGCTGGCGGTAAGACAACTCCTCTATTTAAGGGTTTACAGCAGTCATATGGAGGATGCGGTCAGACTCCCAAAGTAAACGATTCATTAGTACGTTAATAAGAAAACACAGGTCACACTACTAATGAGTTATATAAAGTGTGTGGAAGTGTATATATAACACATGATTAAGCACAATAATTCCTCATTTCACATCCTAATACCACCGGTAAGGCCCTCAGGTCATATGATTATGCCGCAGAATGATGTCCTTCTCGATGTCCTAAAACGCTTTAATACTAACGTGACAGCAGATAAGAGCCACATGGCCCATCTAGTCTGCCAAGCAGAGTTCAGATGTCGGATATGCAAGGTGTTACCTTCACTCCACACATACAATCTGTTTCTAAATCCTGTTACATATATTTAAAAAGCACAGGGACCACTGATCCCCACGGGTTACTAAAGGCAGGGGTATAGCAGCATAAGCTCTGGGTCCAGGAGATTTGCTGGCTCTCACTGGGTTCCAGGAGTAACCTCCAAACTTCTTGAGCAACCCTGGAGTATTTGTGATTGTAGAATAAATTTGAACTGCAGTTTTCTTTGCAGTTTTCACTCTGTGGATCCATTATTAGTATTTAGTAAGCATAGAATGTTAATCTTCATTGACAACCTACGTCTCCAGTCATGGCTGCAGTCATCAGCGGGGGAGAAGAGCGTAGTTGAGAAGGATCGCCAGACAGGTAAGTATTAATAAATAATGGTCCTGGCTCCTATGTATCCTCACTGCTTTCTCTTTTTTTCTTTTTGTTTTTTTTTTTTATGAAAAGAGCAATTACCTGAACAAAAATCACAATAATCAAAAATCTTAAATAGCTTTTCAAAATGAACCAATATGTCCATCTAACCAATAGCTTTTAAACACTCAGTGAGAATGTAAAATTCCTCTTACATAGACTCCGTCTGCTGCATGTAAAGTTTGCAGAGTCCTGTTACTTCGGATGCAGCAATTATCTCTCATGTTTCCCCGGAGCCTGCAAACATTTCACTTTTATTATTATTGTCTGTATTGTGCAAGGTTGCGTTTCAGTGTCAGAATGCCTGTGCATTTAATTGCTTTCTATCTATAGCACTCAGCTTACGTCGTGGTACAGTATTTTCTTTGCATTGAAGTGAACACAGGCTTGGTTAATTAATTCCATTATAACTCATAGGATTATCATTTTATATTAGCATATTATAATAATAATAGAATAATGATAAAAGTACATGCACTGAACCATGGCCAATACATTCAATTATAATATATTTACACGCCTAGTTTTCCATTATGAACATTGAATATACTAATTGCTTCAAGATTTAGACTACTGTGTTTCCCTGATAATAAGACTTACCCCGAAAATAAGCCCTACCATACTTTTTGTAAGACCGTCCAAAATAAGCCCTACCCTGAAAATAAGCCCTACCCCAAAATAAGCCCTATAGAATTCCCACGGACTAGGGGGCATGATGGGTATAAAAGCAGAACTTGGGGGCATGATGGGGATAATAGCAGGACTGTTTATATAAATCTCTGTCATTGTTAATTAAAATAAGACCAACCCCGAAAATAAGTTGTTTTTTTGGACCAAAAAAAAATAAGACAGTGTCTTATTATGGGGGAAACACAGTATGACAACAGTAGTAATAATGTTGGACTAGATTCAGATGGCAGCCTGCTTCCCGTACGCGCTAAGGTCAGGCATTGCACCAGAACCTTGTGTTCATTTACCCATACTGGTCCAATAACCGCCTCCGCAGAGCTCCCATCTGCAAGTGCAGGCGTTGCTAGTTTGGTGATTTACATAGGTCTGGATCAGGTCTGTTATTATTATTAGGTGTAGGTTTTGTTTACTTTTACTGATGTTTTTGGGGTTTTTATTATGTTTTGTTGTTGATGCTTTTTTTGTTGAAGTTTTGGGTTCTAGAAATCAATTATTATTAAAAATTGGACAGCAGGATGGGACATTTCAGGAAGTCTTCCGTTACATACTCTCAAGATGTCCTATTCAGTTAATCAGTCTTAAAGTAGGAGTGAAATAAGTTCCTTGCGGGAAAGGGAATGGCCTCCCCGTGCCGTCACAGGAGTTTGGATACAGTGGAGAACTGACTACAGACTTCCGGAAGCAGAAGTCGTGGCCCCTAAAAGTTAAACTGTGGGAATGAAAAAGTGGAGATGTTGCCTAAAGCAACCAATCAGATTTGAGTTGACATTCTCCAGCATGTAAAATGAAGCGCTAGTAACTGATTGGTTGCTATAGGCGACATCTCCACTTTTTCATTCCCGCAGTTTAGTGAATAAAGGCCTGAATTGGTTCCATTATTGTAGATCACAGTATTGAGTATAAATGCATGTCTTTTTGATGTGATAAGCCCAGGGTTGCTGACACACAATTTTCTGGCAATTTTCCCGGTATCCCAGGAGAGTCGGCATATCTCCCGTGGCGTGGGCAGTGATTTTTTTGTAAATAGCTGCTTCAGCCACAGTCGTTACTATGATGGGTAGGGCTTGATTATGTCAATCCCTTCCCATCCATAGCAAAGGTATGTGTTCATGGGGGAGGTGCATCAGACATGATTGATATAAATCACACCCTCAGCCCCAAGCCCCATGTGCTGTTTTTTGGTTTCTCCTGGGAGAGAGAAACCAAAAGTCAGCAACCCTGGATAATCTACATCCAAAATGATTGTCATATCATCCACGTTCCTTTCCAGTGAGTAATGCAGTTGCTCACATAGTAAAGCATTAAATGTCCGTGTTTTCTAAATGCAGAGTCGAGTCTTGATAAATAGATTCTTATCATCACATTTTATTCTGCACTAAAGTTTTCTTCAGCAATATAAGTTATCCTACAAACTATAATTTGTCAAGGATACATCTAAAGCTTAAAAAATGATCTCACGCTTGTTATGCTGACACAAGCTATACTTAAGCTTCTTTTTATTAACTCAAGTGTAAGGATGTGTCCTCTTAACTTCAATTGTGAGTAATGATTGTATAGAGAATGCGCTGCCAAATATGATTGCACTGCTCCTTATCTGCCCAAATGGTAATTTACAGATACTTTTTTTCTGCTCTTCCTTTCTAATATTCTTTTTAAAATTAACCTAATAACTTCGTTTTAAGCAACGATAAAGTACAGTTGTATAATGAAACTGGTGATTGATAATATACACTTGCAGGATGTCTCGGCCATGGGACAGTCCCCACTGGTAATGGAAAAGTTGTTGGTTCTAGGTCAAGGATAGGCAAAGTGCGGCTCTCCAGGCGTTGCCAAACTACACGTCCCAGGATGCTTTAACTACACAGTAGACGATCCCTGACAAAGCATGCTTGGACGTGTAGTTTGGCAACGCCTGGAGAGCCTGTCTCTGTTCGCGGTGAATGTTAGCAAAACTGGTGGGCAGAATTTCAGCAAAAATTTTTGTAATAATCCCCCAAACTATGAAATGATAACAGGGCTGCATGCAGGGCTAAGAGTTAGTTAGAAGACCTGGGCCTAAATTCACAAAGCAGGGATTTTGTTTGGGAATTGAAAAGTGGCATAGCAACCAATCAGATTCGAACTCTCAGTTTCATTTTACATGCTGGAGAATGTGAGCTCGAATCTGATTGGTTGCTATGGGCAACATCCCCACTTTTCAATCCCTCAGCAAAATCCCCGCTTAGTGAATTTAGGCCCTGACCTGATGACCAGTTCAGATGGCCGATATACGTGGTTTGCCAGTTCGACAGAACTTTTTTCGACAGCGGAACCACAAAGCCGGAGCAGAGCCGACAGATGGCTCCCAACAGCGGGAGTTTCACGAATCCCACATCGCAACATGTCAAATTCATCTCCAAACCTTGCTTCCAGTACTACTCATGCATCCCTATGTGCAATGAAATTCCCACACCTTGCATAAGGCTCGGTTCTGGGCATGCTCAGTAAAACAAACTGCCAATTTACGCATGTTCCTAAGTCTGGATTTGCTCTGGAGACCATTTTCATGGAAACCAAGGAATTGCAACATATCACCAGTAATGGAGGAATAATTGCTTGCTGTGTCAACATAGTTTTTTCGTCTGAGTGTTTTTAAGGAGTTCTCTGGTTCCAGATTTTCTTGGAAGATGCAACTGATGATATAGCACTATTATGGCTCAGCAACAAACGTTCATATGTCTGATCCCGTAATGAAACCATAAATCTTTAAGTTGTAAATGTTAATGCATTGCCCTTTCATTTCCCATCCACCACTATGCCACCCTCCACGTCTCTTGTGTAATACAGTCAGTGCAATAATCCCATCACAGTTCTTAAACTTCTTTTGTTACTGAGAGCAGCAATGCTTTGCGGAACGTCGAATATTTCCAGTCATTTAGCGGCAAGAAGGGAAATTCGCCTTAATGCCTAAGAAGATATATACCAGACGTACAGCTTGTGTTAGTGTAGCTATGGATCATAGGTAAAGGCTTATCCAAGAGATGACCATACCATACATCACACCTGCCACCTAGCATACCTGAAGTATACTACTCTGGCAACCAGTCAACAGAAATTGCATATAGTTGCGTATTTAAGTCTCGCTCCAGCTCAGAAATATTAATCATAATTCTTATGTATCATTTCACTTAAAACACAGAAATAATAAATTTTTCATATACTCTTTAATCAAAAGCTTTTTCTCTGAGCACAAAAAACTTCTATAAATTTGTTACCCCAATAATTAGATTGTGAGAGATCCAAAATGGAGGTTATTCTAAAGAAGGGGAGGGTTGGGGTTAGGTTAGGGGAGTGGACAGTTTATTGAACGGGAAGATTAAGATTAGGCTGTGTTTAAGGGAGTTATGGTAAGGAAGAGGGTTAGGATAAGCATTGGGGTTAGACTGCGGAGTGGACAGTTCATTGAAGGGGAAGATTAGGATTAGGCCAGGGCTTGAAGTGAGGGTGTATACGGGGGTATGCCATACCGGCACTTCTCCCACTGATGTAATGGAAAAATAAAAAATCTCCATTGACTTCTATTATATTATATGTCTCCATACCGCCACTTCTGAATGTCCATACCACCACTTCTAAATTTCCACTTCGACCACTGGATTAGGCTATGTTTAAGGGAGGGTTAGAGTTATGGTAAGGAAGAGGGATAGAATAAGGGTTAGGGTTAGGCTGCACATAGTGGACAGTTCATTGAAGGGGAAGATTAGGATTAGGCTATGTTTAAGAGAGGGTTAGAGTTATGGTAAGGAAGAGGGATAGAATAAAGGTTGGGGTTAGTAGGGACAGATTAACAATGGAGTAATAATCTCCATTGTCAAACGGGTCCATAGTGCTGCAGCTATCAAATACTACACAAAGAACATCTTAATGACTTCTATACAGCCAACATTGTGGTAACCACTCATCCCCAACTACTGTTCCCTTTTTAAGTTTGGATGTAGTTTTACATAGAAAGCCTGGATCTATATGCTAATACAAGTTCTCCAGAATAATAAAACCCTGGACATTTTTTCTCCTTGTTACTTGACAAGTTACATTACATATTCCCTATATCACTATGTTTATATGAACATTTATATTCATTACAGCAGTATGTAATCGCTTAATAACCATTATAGCGCTTAGCAATAAATGTGCAACTCTCTCGTTGGGTATTTAGAGTAATAAGACCTATTGCATACGGAATATTAGAATTATGAAAAAAAGATTGAAATAATACATCATTGCACTGAAATACAAAATGAAGAACGTTTCAAAGGCATGAAAACGGCATAAGAAAAGCAATGTATAGAATCTACGCTGTAATGACATGATGAATAATTTATATCATCTGGCTTTTCACAGTAGGCGTAAGTGATTTATTATCCTGTCAATAAAAGTTTTCATGTGAATGTTAGGTATTCATTCTTTTGGCTTCTAGAGAAGGTAAAGGAATTAAGAGCAGACATTTTTAGAACCATTTGTTTTTCGGCGATCGAACCAATGAACCCGTTGAAGTACATACACTGACATCAGAAAAAGTGTGATTTGTACAAATCGGTATTATATCCAGCTTCCATATCTGGTTATACCAGTCTATAGCTATTGTATCTTAAATGCTAAGAAAATATTGACAATGCAGTGTTCAACAATATGCATTTTAGTTAAATCTGAAGAGGGGGTATTCTATGGGGGTTACGCCATTACGCCAAAAGGGTCTTTCAATGGCATAATAAGACATCATCATTATTCTCATTGTAGCATAATCTGCTGGGCATCGTCAGTCAGGATTGGTGGAATCAGCCTTTGTCGGGACATTTTATCAATACGTCGGTTTCACTTGCTCAGACATTTAAAGGAAGTGATTTACGACGTATCTGCTGTCAGTTGGGCACGGGAATGTGCTGCCAGTACCTACAATTAGTTGATATTCGGTGGTTGCCATCTCAATAAACATTTCCCTTTAGTTCAATAGTAAACCAAAATGTGATGTGTTATGTGGTAAAGGTAAAATCTCTGCATGCATGTGCCAGATGTCACCATGCGATCAGAACTGAGGTCATCCCTCCAATGGGGCAGTACCTCTGCTACCACCCACAAAAAAGTATGCAATGTAGGAAGGAAGAAGAAGCTGTAAATTTTACAGTAGGGACATTGTAGTGACCAATATCTACTCTCCCATTCTTCATTTGTAGTCAGTATCAAAAATATATACTGTATTTACTATATATAATATATACAAATCCAAGAGACCAGGTAGGTTAATTGCAGTTGACTAAATTGTCCCTAGTCTATGTGTATGTGTAATTGCCCCTATGTATCAATCTCCAATCTCCTTTAGATTGTAAGCTTGAGGGCCTAGCCCCTATTCCCAGTCCAAAATAAGCCCTACCCGGAAATAAGACCTACCTCGAAAATAAGCCCCAGTGAATTCCCCAGGACTTGGGAGCATGATGGGTATAAAAGCAGGACTGGGGGGCATGATGGTGATAAAAGCAGGACTGTTTATATAAATCTCTGTCAATGTTAATTAAAATAAGACCTACCCCAAAAATAAGTCCTATGGTCGTTTTTTGGACCAAAAAATAATAAGACAGTGTCTTATTATCGGGGAAACACGGTAGTTTTCTATGGAGGGACAGGCAGGGAAAGATATGGAGTTCTAGAAGGTAGCTAGTACTGTGAAGACACAGCACAAATTTTAAGATAGGGGTCTGATGGCGGAGTTTTTTACAAATAACCCGTCATCGGGACTCAGGACCCAGCTCAGATTTGGCTTCTGCTGCTGTGCTGGGAACAATGAACACAGCAGTGACAGAAGTCTGGATCCCATCGTGTATTTTTAAATATTAAGATTTCTTTTCCAAGTATCGTATGATGTGTGATTCTCTTGATATCCTCACGCTGGTGCCACTTCTGATATGTTAATGCAACGTAAACTGACAAACACAAATAGACAGCGGGCACTTTGGAATAAAGACTTTCCTTTAAAATACAGTACTTGTCTTTCTAAACTGCTTGACAATAAATTGATAAATCTCTTTGTATTCATTACTAGTCCCCAATGTCCACTGAAGAATAGTACTTCCCCTTATTTATACTGCCATTGAGAGGCTCTGTGTTACTCCACTGAAACTGTATAATCCATTATATCTGCAAAAACAACAAAGATGTTTGTTTGGTAACAATCTCAAGTTCTTATAATGGAGACGAAAAATCCAGATTTATGTTATAATAAGGGTGGTAATGGATGATTGACAATTCATCCACCACATCCTGGTGGAAAACTAGTAAGAATTCCAGGCCAGAAGTGCTAGTAAGTCAGGTGAATAGGCCAATATATATATATATATATATATATATATATATATATATATATATACATACTTACTGCAAATGGAAAATAGGAAAGTTTATATTAGTTCTGTTATAAGGAATATATATATTATATTTTATATATATATATTTTACATAAAATTTAGCAATGTAAATAGCAAATGTAAATTCTGTCAAAATTAAATCCATACTTAAATCCATCTGTCTGGAAGTGACAGTCACACAGAGCGCTGATAAGCATTAATTTCCTAACTGCATCCCTCTTTAAATCATACCTGCTGTAGAATTGAGGAAGTTCTGTTCTACAGCAAGCAGAACTAGTGCAGGGGCGGGGCACAGTTTAGGCAGGGGAGGGGCTTAATTGTCCTGTTTATGGCCTTCTAAAATGTTGGAATCAATGTCCTCAGTTGTACCTGTTATGTTCTCACAGAGCCTAAGCCTAATGGTAGCAGAACAGTCATAATAAATGTGATTCGATCAGCCTATCAATCTGTCATTTCATTCCATTCTCTTCTAATCATTAATGTGTTTTGATACAGCGTCAATGTCTGCCTTCCATTCTTAAAAAAAGAAACATATTACACATAATGGAAGCAGCAGCAACATTTATTTCCTTTGAATAAATCACAGGGTAACAAAAGTGCAAAGATCGATTCATCCTTTGGTAAATGGAGGCCCTGTAGTCTATTTAAGTGATTTGTATTGAACAAATTGAGATATTCTATATAACGTCAAACAGCGCTGATGCTGTAGCATGTAGTTAAGTCATCTCTCACAGGAAGACATGACATTTCAATGTTAAGCTTTCCCATTGATGCCTAAGTTATCCTAATGACCAAAATCTACATGGCTTCTGCCAGTCGCCTTCGAACATAGAGAGGCCAAAATGAGCCACAGTCACGGGAATAGGAATAAAGGACCAAATAAGAGTAAATTAGATGGAAAGTTACAACTTGACAAAATAATGATAAATATTAGAGGGCATGAAATTAATTCTTTGCATACAGGCCAAATTCTTTTATTTATTGCACAAATAACCTTTACTTACATTTATTTTAAATTTACATTAGGAAGCGTCACCACTTAACCTTGAAATAAATGAAATTGCCTCCCCTGCAATTTAACATGGCTTAAAATAAGTAAAACATTTTTACTGATTGTCTACATTTTAATCTCTGTATCCAGTTCAGTATAATTACAGATTATTATATATAATGAAAGGTATATATAATATACATATATATGCAGACCCCTCCAATATGACCCATTCCACCAGGTCAGGGCCGGGTGCTACCATCAGGCCAATTTAGGTGATGGCCTAGAGTGCTAGGCCCAGGGAATATATCATAACCAGGCATGTAAATAATTAGCCAGCCTGGGAGGATAGTGATGCCACATCTCCTATGTGAACTGGATCTGGAAGGGGAGCAGCTAGGGTCTTGGATGGTTGAGGAGGTGGTGCTAGATCTCACCTAGGGTGCCCAAAGACCTAGCACTGACCCTGCACCAGGTACATAATACTCCGCTCCTAAGCTTCCAACTGTCCCTCATTTGGTTTTAACAACCAATTGTTTGATTGTTTGAAAAAACATTTTTCTCTTCCACACAGGTGGTTACCATAGTAACTGATAGTCTTATACACAGGTGGTTACCATAGTAACTGATTTCTGGAAACTCAGGAACAGACTATTTTGTACTTGGTGCAATGGGTCATGTTGGAGGGTCTCTATGTGTAATTCTCCTCCAAGCAACCGTGGACAGGATGCCGACTCCAGTATCACAGCCTACATGTACATGCTAGGTGGTCGGTGGTATGTTTCAGTCATAGGGATGGGATTTGTGGAGGATCCCTGCGGATCAGCGTTCGCACAGACGAGTCACTTAAGGCAGGAGTATAGCAGTGTAGGTCCTGTATCCGGTCCATGGTGCGCAAATTGAAGCAGTTCATTCATACAGAAAAGGCTTGGCTAAGGTGCGGTGAGGACTGGTGTGGTCATGTCATGAGTGGACCAGATCATGGCCTAAATTTACTAAGCAGGGAGATTGAAAAGTGGAGATATTGCCCATAGCAACCAATGAAAGTTTGTATCTGTTTGGTTGCTATGGGTAACATCCCTGCTTTGTAATCTCCCTGTTTAGCAGATTTTGGCCCATGGGACTTCAAAACAGACAATATTTAGATGTTTGGCCTGTTGAAAACATGGAATAGCCTGTGGGTTTAATCTGCACTTGCTCAGACGAGAGGCCGAACCATGCTTTATCTGATGAGTGCATTTGCGTAATAAAGTAGTCTAGTGGTTTTTCATTGGTATGAAGCTTGTAAATAATCCTCACTGTGAAGTAGTTATACTTTATCCTTGAAGGCAATATAGTTCAAAGAACATTATCGCTTTTGGATACTGACGCGTAGTTCCCACTTATCTCATCAACCTCAATACTGACCTCACTTGACTTTGTTTGCTGCTAGTCAGCTCTCCTGGCCTTGCAAAGAGAGCATTTGCCATTTTACTAAACCTTCCAAACCACAAAGTTGAAGAGCGGCCAAGTGAGAGTAGCTCTCAAGAAAAATCTTTCTTCAGTCCATGGATATTAACACAGCCCAATAAAATGGGCTAAAGTTACCTTTGCGATCACAGGAAACATGAGTAACTGAGCTCTTATTACTGAACAATATAAACTACTGGGAAATTGCTAATGAAACAAATACAAAAAATAAATAAAAGAATGAATGTAAATCGGCCTGACGCCAGCTGGCACCATTGTCTTGCACTATAAAACTACTTCCTGTTTACTTCCATTGTGTTACCACCAAACAGGAAGTGCGTGTATGTTTTTTATCAATACAATCTTTTTGACTCACAGCTGATTTCCAATAGTCTTATTTAGGTTATTTGTTTAGGAATAGGTTTTTATATTGTTTCAATATATTACATAGCTGAGAGTAGGGTTGACGACTCTCACGTAATTTCCCGGAACCCGGGTATGCCGAGAGAGCCGGCAAATCACTTGGACCTGGACTTTGAGGCAGTGATTCAATACAGATCACTACCTTATACCATACCTCCCAAAATATAAGGGAGGCGACAGCTTGACAAATAGGCCCCGCCCACTGCCCAGTCCCCACCATCGGACGGCCTAAGCCCCGCCCCTTTTACAGCCGCGACCGCAGCAAATAAATTAATTTCTATTATAAATACAGTTTGTCCCCCTAATCGGGACAAACTGGTAGGAGGGAGGGACGGCGGGGCAGTCACCCAAAAGCGGGACTGTCCCACTGAAATAGGGACACTTGGGAGGTATGTGATACCCTGATCGATAATTAAAATGGGCAGTCAAGTCCCACAATTCTTAGTAAATCTATCATATGCCTTCATTTAAATCTTTGAAGTGTAATATAGGTGGGTGGGGGAGAAAGACCTGACCAGTGGGCGAAATTTCAAGAGCATTTCCCGTCATTCTATAAGGATGACAAAGCCCAGGCTGGCTTTTCTCCACACTTGGACCTATGCATTCCTCATTTCCATTTATTTATGATCCAGAGGGAAATAAGAAATAATAATTCCGTTATAAGATACAGATTGCAAGAGATCCATATTAGGTTGAGCTTAATGGACTTTGGTCTTTTTGGGCCAGAACGAGACTATGGGCAATGTGTCTTTTTCGCTTTTCGGTTTCGGTTTGGAAACTGGACGAAAAATATGTGTCCATGCATGCGTCTGTTTTCGCTGGGGGTGTATGCGTACATGAGGTGGGGGGAGCGATGTATCCAGGATCCCGTCCTCTGCCTGCAGAGTGACAAAGTGAAGCAAATTTACTTCCAGATGTTGCTAAGTAGAATCGCATGCGCACGGAACTGCTAGACCACTGCTTTTTCCAACCGAGAGAGGGGAGTGACGGGAGTTCATTCTCCTCCGCACGTCCACACTGCTGTACAGGCACATGGAGATCAGGATCCGTACTCCTATATATGCTCTTTTGGAAAAGTTACACTTATAAATGATGAAAGCCTTACAGTGAGAAGAACAAATGTATTTTGCATATATTGTATTTTGATTCTGGTGAATGGATGATAATTTTCATACTTGTTTGACCATTAGTCATAATACTGTTGGTTATCATTTAGGAAAATGTAGCCTTCCTTTTCCCTGTTTATTAAAGGTTGGAATTGGAGTTGATTGGCTGCAGTGTAGCCTTTGGTTCTGCAGTGCAGACATTGAGACAGAATGACTTATATTATACATTTCTGTGCTATCAGCTGTTAGATCTGTGACCCGCTGTTGCTGTAGTTCTACGAAATCGCTGTTGACTTACAACTCTATACCAGGGTTGCCGACTCTCACGGGATGTCCGGGAGACTCGCAGATTATGGGCAATCCTCCCGGTGTCCCGGGAAAGTCTGCAAATCTCCTGGAACTCAAGCTGAGGCAGTGATTTATTGTAGTTCCAGTGTCTGTCACTTCCCTCTCTCTTACAGTGCTATGCCCCAGCATTAAGTCATTTGTGCGCTTCAGCTGACCACACGAAACAGTCCAATATTAATATTAAGATATATTCCATTTGATTATTAGGTCTGTTAACCTAATCCTCATCCCCTTTACTTAATGGTACATATTTATCAGTCCGAGCTGCCACTTTTTTCTACCTTAAACTTTTAGTAGACAACCTTGGATGGCTCAGTGGATAGCACTGTTTGTAGTTTGTATGTTCTCACCGTGTCCACATGCTTTCCTGCGGGGGCTACTGTTTTCTCCGGCATCCCAAAAACATACCACTAGGGTAATTGGCAGCTGACTAAATTGCCCCTAAAGTATGTCTAATGTGTA
>JABWIB010001272.1:23830-56967 GCA_016617825.1 Platyplectrum ornatum
CTCTCGTCTTCAAGAGTCCCCTGCCGTGGTAATCGACCCCACCCCACTCAGGGTCATGGGATTGGAGGGGGGGTTGAATACCATGGCAGGGGACCCTCGAAGATGACAGCGAGAAGGTGGTGCACAAGCAGCAAGTATCAGGGGCAGGATTCCTGCTGCCATGAGGATTATCAGACCTTTATCTCCTGATGATACTCCTGTATATGTCCCATATAAGTCCCCTCTTGATGGCTGCACTTCTATTCATATACATGAAATGTGTTCATTTCAGCAATGGGGCAGCAGCAGTTGTAGCTTATGATGGTTATGTCATTTATGGAGTTAAAAATAAACTTTTTAATTGCACGATACACATAAATATGTAAGTCTAGTGTGAATGTTTAGTGATTTTCTGACAGTTTACTTTCTGTGATATAGTAGGTTAATTACATTGTAACCTCCACGGGGAAGAGGTAAGGGGAGGGGGTGGGGGACGACCAGGGATTTAAATGAGGGGATTAACATGACGGATTATTGTGTATATGAAAGGATATTGATTAACACATAACACATTGAAATTGTCGCTCACTGTTGTCATTCTCTGAGCATTACAAGTTCCCATTTCTTAATAGTGTTTTCATGTAACACAAACAGACGTCGTCATCGGATAATAACATTTCTTTATGGTGTTCACTGAGCACAATAGGCCAGTACAGCATGTGCTTAAGGTTTGAGCAGAGGTATATGTTAGGTGTACAGTAAGGGCTCGTTTCAGTCCATATGCAAGTTCCAGACTTCTTTGTATCATTTCCATTTTAGGTGAAGACATTTGTAAGGTAGTACAACTTGTGCATGCGAGGGGAGTGATCATTACTATGAATGACATCAGGCTTAATGCGTCATTTGTATAAATCAAAATGAATCCATATCTGTGTTACAATATGTGTACTCAGGATGTCTCTGGTAAGGCTACGCCTCCATACGAACGTTTGCAGCAGCCATATTGGGGAGTGTTCAGGATCCTATAGTAAACTAGTATTTATAACAAGACCAAGCTTTTATTTCATACCTCACAACATTTGGGAGGACAACAACCGGACAATTAAGCCTTGCCCATATGCCACCCTAGCTATGCCCAGATGCCACCCATTTGGGTCAAACTGGAAGGCAGGTAAGACAGCAGGACTGGCATGCGAAATCGGTTCTGTCCCATTGGAACTGGTAGTTGGATGGTATAATATTCAAATATATGAAGTGTATATACTGTAGATGTGACACCTTAAAACGTTTCTATACTATCGCCATTTCGCGGTATGCATGGGTGGCTCGACCCCATGTAGATTTCAGCAAATGTGTTAAAAGGCTGCACTAATGTGTATCAGCACACAGGTTGCCCTGCCAGTGACAGCGGTTATCTTCTGCATTGATGCGCCACCTAGCTGTCACCGTTGGAACTGCAACTTTTCTGAGTTACTGACAGCATGGTGCGAAAGCTTATTAGCACGCTTTCGAGAAAAATCCAGCGCCATGGCGGTATTTTTGAAACATTATAATGTGTCACATTTGTATATACGATGGAAGAGGTGCCTCCAAGCACTTTGTAAATACAAGACAGGTGGACTTAACCCCAGTATAGCTTTATTGTGAACTAATCCTCCTATTTATGTATGTGCTGACCTTTTTTTTGTCCCTATACTCGTCTTATGATTCACTCTTCCACTGTACATTAAATGTTCATTAACCAGAAACGCTACATAATGAAGCCGATTACCTAAACGACTGTTGGCTCTGACCTTTTCATGTGTTGTGTTAATACAACTCCCATCTGTGATGAATAATGCAGCTACAGGTACTTATTTACCTAAGGGACGATGTTCCATTATTATCCTTTACATGTGACAGGTACTGAGGCGAGCCACGGCTTCTAAGCACTCAGTTAGGGATTCCTGGTTAACCACAAGAGGATGCGTAGGAAAAAATACCTTCTATGGCTTGCAGCCCCCAGAGTGCAATCAGCCATGGCACCGCTCATTAACACCTCCACAGCTATGGACACAGACTGATGAGCCTATGCATGTCCTCGCTGAAGACGGACAAAATAACAACTGCCATAGACAGAGACAGAGAATAATATCAAAATGGAATATAGAAAAGGAAAGATTCAATGTGTATGTACAAATATTAAAACCTGTCTTCCATATTGCACAGTCTGCTACTTGTTTATCGACAACATACTGATACCCAAAACACAATTGAGATGCAAATCCAAAATTCACATTTTTTGAAAATGACAAATTGTCAATTATCTGAGTTCTGAAAATAATTTTAAAGAATGGGTAAGTAAGGCAAATATCCCTATAGGCAGTGCTTGAAGTGGGCCGATATACACCGGTAGGGTATACCGGCGCCTTTTCCCATGCTAAGCCCCACTCTTGTATAATCCAAGCCCCCTCCCGGGAGGAGGAGAGGATTTTTCATTCTTTTTGCGGGTCCGGAGGTGGCAGAACTTAGCGCCATACCCCCACTTTAAAATACCCACTTCAAGCTGTGCCTTTAGTGTTAGGCTGCGGAGAGGGAACTGATCAGAGAAGGTTAGGGTTAGGCAGTGGGGAGGGAATAGATCGGAGAAAGGGGAAGGTTTGGATTAGGCAGCGGGAAAGGGATGGAGCATAGAAGGAAAAGGTTAGGGTTAGGCAGCGGGAAGGGGATGCAGCATAGAAGGGGAAGGTTAGGGTTCCTGCAACGTGGATGGGATGGAGCATAAATAGTTAGGGTTAGGCAGTGGGGAGGGGCTGTATCGGAAAAGGGAAAGGTCAGGGATAGGCAGCAGGAAGGGGATGAAGCATAGAAAGGGTAGTTTAGGGTTAGGCTGCGAGGAGGTGATGGAGCATAGAAGGGAAAATTTAGGGTTAGGCTGCAGTAAATGCGTAATATGCGGGGAATTGAATCATAGTTGGGAAATATAGGTTCAAGCAGCTAGGAGGGATCGGATCATAGAAGGGTTAGAGTTAGGCTGAGTTAAGCAGGGAGGGTTAGAGTTAGGCTGTGGGAATGGAAGGGTTAGGGTGAGGATACAGATAAGGGTTGGGGGTTAGGAGGAAAGTGTACCTACCAGCGGTTGGAAATTGAAGCTTCTTTCACTGTGTTGGGTCCTCTTCATGTGGAAGCATTCCCTTACCATCATCTTATTGCTTGGAAAAAGCCCTGTCGATATAGGACAAACGCAGTATTCGTTGATTTCTCCCCCACACTAGCCAGTGCATACCCCCCAACTGTCACGCTTTTAGGGGACTGTCCTGCTGTTCCTCCCTCCTAGGAAAGTGGGTTTTTTATTCCTGGTCTGAAAAGGGGGCGGGACTTTGGGCGTGTAAGGGAGGGGCTGGGCAGGGTTTGATCGGGGCAGGGGACGGGTTCGGGACATGTCTGTCCCGCTCTCTCCCCGGCAAATTTTGGGAGGTATGCCAGTGATCACCAGATCTTATATTTACAAGTCAAGCATAGGCAATCTGCAGCTCACTTCTGGTGCTGTGAAACTACCAGCATGCTTTACTAGTATTCTACTTTGCCGATATTGTTGTAAGGTGCTGGGAGTTGTAGTTTCACGACACATAGATCTATATTTACTATATTAGAATGTGTTCTGTGTATTGGTTTTAAGCCATTTGGAGTCCTAATATTTCATAATATTGTGCTCTGTTTCCTTTTATATTATATTGCTGGAGCTTTGGCAGGATTTCACCATTTGTTGATGCCAATCTGGTCTCTGTGCCATTTCCCAGTGAAATCGTGTAGGCTAAACCTTGTTTGCATTATTACAGGCAACCTTCAGCACTGCATGGCCTGTGGAGATGTTGCCCATAGCAACCAATCAGTTTCTAGCTCTCAGTTTATTTTATATTCGAAAGAATGTCAGCTCGTATCCATACTTCCCAACAATGTGGGGGGGGGGGGGGGAGATCGGGACAGACAAGTCCTATCCCCAACTCCACCCAAGCCCCGCCTGGTTCTGGCTCTAACTCGCCCAAGCCACAACCCCCTTTTGGCGCCGTGACCTATGCAAATTGAAGATTTTTACTAAATGCAAGGAATAAAACATTAATACCTACCTGTTTGTCTCCTTAGCAGGACAAACTGGTAGGCAGGTGGGACAGCGAGACAGTCTTGCAAAAGCAAGATTGTCCGGCTAAAATCGGTTCAGTTGGGAGGTATGAGTATCTGATTGGTTGCTATAGACAATGGACCAAATTTATACTCTACATACTATTGACATACTATTGACTTGACTTACGAGTGGATAAAACCTTGTTTAATTGCAGGGCAGTTAAACTTAAATAGTTGCAAACAGTATTGTGAGATGATGTTTCCAGCCCAAGTCTAAGAGCAATTACTTTCCATGTCACCATTATTCCCGTTTAGGAAAACATTTTCTGTGTTGAATAAGTAGTGGATTAAGAAAAATAAATTGTAAATAAAGTATAAATCTGCTCCGCTTGGGCGGAGTCGGGCGTGACCGGAGGCGGGCATGATAGGGGCGGGGTCACTGTGGCTAGGGGCAAGGCTTATGTGTCCTGCTCCCAGACCACAGCAAGTTGGGAGGTATGGCTATGGCAACATCCTCACTTTTCTCCCTGCAATCTCCCAACTTAGTCAATTTAAGCCTATATCTTGAAACTTATGGCTCAGCGTTACAATAATTTCAAGTAACAAACTTGTTCCCCATTCAGATTCCACAAAAGACACTTACACGGATGATTCAGAACATGGAAGTTACGACTGTCGCACCGATCAATCCCTACTCATTCAGCACAAACTCGATAGACAAAAACAAAGCTCCCGGAAATCCCAAAAGGTAATCTGCAATCCCATTCCTATCGATACTTATCGATACTTCAGTACAATACAATCAGTTACAGATATGACACTTTATAACATTTCTAAAATACTGCCATGCCGTTGGATTTATCCCGAAAGCATGCTAATATGTTTCGCACCATGCTGTCAGTAACTCTGAAAAGTTGCAGTTCCAACAGTGACAGCTAGGTGGCGCAGAAGATATCAATGCAGAAGATAACCCTTGTCACTGGCAGGACTACCTGTGCGCTGTTACGTACAGTATGTCTTGAAATTTCATGAAATCTACATGTGGCGGAGTATTGGTAGTATTTTAGAAACTATAAAGTGTCACATGACTACCTCACATGTTTTCCAAGTGTCCGTTTACTAAGCATAACTTTTTTTAAAGGCACTGGGGCATGCAAAGCATGAACTTACCTTAAATAAGTCTGAAATTGTACCCTTAAGAGACTGTTAAAACGTTCCTTAAGACCCTAAGATTGGAAATGTATAACTTATACTTAATAGCTCTCATGGTCTCTCTCTCGTTAGTAGGCTTTCATGATTTTTGTTGTAGACTGTGGGGCTAATCCAGAGGTGCACATTTGTCAGCTCACATAGAGCCTCTCAACCTGACTCAACGTTGCGTCTGATTTTCAAGATGTGTCCTCTTGTTCACATTCCATAACTTCCATATGCGAAAAGCATGCTGTCAGTAACTCTGAAAAGTTGCAGTTACAAAAGCAACAGCTAGATGGCGTATCGATGAGGAAGATAACCATTGTCAATGACAGGACAACATGCTGGCTGCATTAGTGCAACCTTTTGACACATATGGTCTCGTAGTTGCATTGAGCTTCACTGCTTTGTGCCTATACACTTCCTTAGTCACTCGGTAGTATCCATGCACACGCCTACATACCACGTCTATGACTTGCGTGGACATTACACCACACGCGCAAGCGAGCTGCTTTGCCTCTGTATCAGTCCCAGTAAACGCATTAGGGCGCAGAGTAATTCATTTTGCCATTCTAATCATACACTTCATCTCTTTCAGTGCAAAGAAGATTCCTTGAATAGAGAAAAGCACATCTTCGAGCGATTCCCAGCACACAGAGATTCAGTATGGAAACATTACTATAATATTTCATTCTATATAAGTTACCGTCTAGCGCTTACGATGCCTTCGCCTAATGGCGGCTTTGTTTCTTTGGAAGATAGATAAATGACTTTATTGCAGCTACAGTAAATAGAATGTGTCAGGTTTGATCTGTTCTGGGATGTTCTCTCTCTTATTGAGTGTTTATCTGTGACAAAGTATTTTCATCCATTAGCCCTTCAAACGCATTATTTTTTATGAGAGTTTTGGGTAATGGAAATGTCCATTCCTGTGTCGAAAGCACAGCTGACACTGACCTCATTACACTCTGAATACATTTGCTTGACAACGGCTGCAATAGCTGAGCCCGCAAGGATGCTCCAGTATATGCTGCTGGAAACAATTAACGAATGAATGATGTGAGTTTTAAGACAGATTCTAGAAGATCACTTAGAATATTATTATTATTATTATTTAAGTTTACTTATAAGGCGCCACATTGGTTTCCGCAGTGCCGTTCATAGTGATAGTACATACGTGGCATAGGAGGAAAGAGTAATAGCATACAATAACATACATACAATGGATTCATGGCATGGGGTATAAAGTATTAACATGAAGGGTTGGGTACAGTATAATATATTAACGGTGGAGATGGGGCAGGTTGAGGTAGATAACAGAAGGGAGGAGGGCCCTGCTTGCGAGAGCTTACGTGCTAATAAGAGGAGGAGGACAGTACGGAAGATATTAAGGTGGGGGGGAGGATTGGTTGGGTGTGGGGTAAGCTAATCTAAAGAGGTAGGTTTTGAGGGAGCATTTAAAGGCTAGAAGGGTGTTAGATAGCCTAATAGGTTAAGGTGGGTTGTTCCAGTGGAGGGGTCTCATAGCCGCATTCCATGTACCACCAGTAGTTATGCCCTGGCATACGATGTGTGCGAGAGGGAGGGTATTTTAATCCTAATGAAATATAATGAAAGTCTAGTTTGGTCACTTTGGTTATGTCTGTCATGCTCTGATAATACAAGCATGACCAAATGCCTAAGGACCTGTTATATGGAGATACAGGAGCTGCAATCATCATCATGACCACATCAGTTTCATCAGGTCAGTTTGGTCACTTTGGTCATGACAGTAGCGCTGCAATATTAGGTGAGCCGAATGATTCCGTTTGAAGACTGGAGTGGCAGGAAGAAAGCCGCAGCCTCAGGTGGGCCGAGACAAGTTCTGACCTGGACTGGATCATGAGCTTCGACGAAGGATTCTAGTGACCAAAGGCAAAAATGGCCGCCGGTAGGGGAATCGGCAAAGTCCCAGATCCAACGTTGTGAGAGTCATCACATTCATTGCGTCAGGTCCGGTTCTTTCACCACTGTTCTGCAATAGGTTTTAGAGATGTCAACAAGCCTGTTCAAAGTGATGAGTCACATCTGCTGAAATGTCATGGTATGATCCAAAGTTTGATGAAGGAAGTGGTCTATCCATGCACGCACGAAAATCTGGATACAGCAGGTTTATATGGAGTCCATAAATCGTATTCCAGATCAAGGAAATATCTATATATAGTTTCTATATTGGAGAATTTGGACAGAAATTACCAATTTCATAAGCTATAAATGACAAATGAAAGCAGGTCAATATATGATAATAAATATGTCAATAAAATAGGAACTATGTCCCTTTAAGAATGATTCTAGCTCTGAGTATTTTGAGGAATGATTTTAATTTATAGAGACTGTTTAATCAATGTTTACCCTCAAGACATATCCTGTATAATAGCCTTGTGACACCACGATTAATCCTTTGACTCCCAACACCAACATTATGAGGTCACTAGGTCACTAAGTACAGATGGTTCTGACCATTATTAGAGCTACTGGTATCTAAACCTCTATAAATTGTTATTGTACAGATTACACAACATGAATTTTCAAAACAAAACTAAAGAAAAACACTTTGTGATATTGATGTAGATGGTGAGACTTACTACGCCTCAACTAAGCTTGATGACATCAAGCCCATCAAAACCCATGCATTTGCTATGAATGCATAGCAAATGCATGGGTTTTGTATAAATCTCACCCTCTACCCCACCCCATGCTGCTAGCTCTTGGTTTCTCTTAAGAGGGAGAATCTAAAAGCCGGCGAACCAGGGGTGATCTGTCCTATGATCTAGTCCTATAGCTAGGATGGCTTGGTCCAGGGTGGTGCTACCATTAGGCCATCTTAGGCAATCGCCCAGAACGCTGGACCCAGGTGTCGGCAAAAGGACTGCCTCCTTTTATATGCCGGGTTATATTATAGCCAGACATGTAAATAATTGAGACGCCTGGGAGGGTGCCTGCCGTGTATCTATAGAATGGTGCCCCCTTTCCTATGTGAACCGGATTTGTGAACCAATAGACTGCATAGGCCACATATGCCAGTCTAAATCTGATAAACAGAGCCTTTCAACCACATTCTAATGATGGCACAGCGCATACCACTACAACATCTATATTATTTAAATGCATTAACTATTGAGATGTATCTGTTATTACATTTATTCCGTATATCATGTGACTTATGAGCAGGCCAGGTAGGCCACATTATATCATCACAGGGGATTTACTCTTGTGTTGTACAGCTGCATTTTCATTTATTTCCAATGTCTGAATACAATCTTGGCAGCTAAATTATTCAAAAATCTCACACTGACTGCTCTAAACCCTGGCAACAAACTGCTTAGCCTTTCCACGTGTAAAGTCCTGAGGGGACATAACAAGCCTTATCGCTTTTACCAACTGGATCCCAACGTCACTTCATGCTCAGATGCGTTAAAACACAAATTCTGCAGAGCTACAGCATTGCAAATGATATATGACTAGTAGGGTAAAAAAGCCATAAGCGCACCAGTCTTCCATACTTATAGAGAGCGGTTGTATAGCAGTTCCAGCATCCATTAGAAAGATATTGCGGGATAAATAGATGCATCTCAGGGGAGCCAGAGAAAGTCTTTACGAATCCCTTTGCAGTCAATTGTCCAAACCTACCATCAAGTTAATGGTACAGCAGCAACCTCATGGCCACAGAGAAAGCAGCGGTGTATCATTAGTTGGCTCGAAGGTGATTAACCTGCTTGGAACATATACAAATATCCCAGCTTTTCTGGACTGAAAAATGGAGCCGCTGGATATGGATGATCTGGTAGGACAATGCTTCTGTGTTTATTTGCCGTGTGTTGATTGCAGAATCTGATTGATTTTGAGTTCAATATCTTTGCATTAATAATTGTTACTTTTAATAACTTTAACAAAACTAACTTCAGATATTGCCCATGTGCACTGAAGGCTATTGAATAACAAGCAAGTATATTAAGATATTGAAATGATTATTATTATATGGGAAATTACTATACATATTGTATATACTATATTTTATTTTGTTACCTTTGTGATGCATTTGTTAGCAGTTCTACATAACTTAGTAGTACAGACTCTTAAAATAGGACAATCTGGTATACCAATAAATAATTAAAAAGAAAACTTGCTGAGACAATCAGTCAAGCACTCAATATGCTGCCTTGATGATAACAACGTATTATATTTGCATATCAAAGCTATTTAAAAGAAGCGAGTTGCGAATGCTATACAGGTTTATGCCACCCACTCTCTGTGATGTTTTCTGCCTCTTGCTGCTGCTGGGTGTATTTTCTGCAGAGCCCGTACCCCATCTGCTGTGTTTTATAAAGCTGCTTAAGGTGGATCATTCCATTCCTCGCACCAGCGTTGGTTATGTGAATGTTTCTGTGCATGAGACTGTAGGGGAGTAGAAAGTCGATTTATTTTAAGCTGCGGAAGGAAATAGAAACGCGAAGGACCTGATCGAGAAGTTGGGTTCAGTTTAGGTCAAAATGAAAGCAGTTGAGGGAATGTTCACGTCACACACAACTTTTTTAGAAAGCATAATACTCCATTTCATTGTCATCTTGAGTAGATGTGCCAGACAAAGGCAAAGTGATATTCTTAAAGCATTAGCAGTTATCAGAAGATGTTCCATCCAGTCTTTCTATTTATTTATGTATTTGTTTAAATCCATTAATTCTTATCATGGCCATACACCAGGCTGATATGGGGTGCAATTATGCGATGCACGCTCCCGCGGTCGCATATCACATCGGTTTCATGTATATCGCATGTGCATTTAACACGGAGTGATGCGTCTTTTAGGATTTAGGATATCTTTATGTGTATACTAATCATATTTCGATTGTTCTACATTATCAGTCTCTGCTACCTCTAATGGTGGTCACTCTACCTGTCAACTACTCTTTCAGTGAATCAATGCTTCTCCCATTTTCAGTGCATGCCCCATACTGTAATATTTTACTTCCTTTGAAGAATATTTTCCGCATGTAACAGGTTAAACCCCTTAATATATTTGGATTCTCTCATCCCACTTTCCCCCTTTCTCTTCTTCAAGCTATGTGTATTTAGTTCCATGCCTTTTTACATGTTATGTTTTCTATGGTATGGCATGCACCATGTAGTCCCCCTGTGCATGGGTACAAGTGAATTGATGTCCTGGAGAATCCTCGTCCAGAACTAGTATACTAATGTTATAAGTGAGGTCTTCTCCCTATGCAACCAAGCATCTGCCTTTCCTCATTGATTTGTTAAATTGAATATCCTTTTGGGTTTTTAAGCCTGTAGGTTAAGACTAAGCATTTTTAACATTAAACTGTAGTTATCGACACACTATTTATGAATTGAATACAGGTTAGACACACATGTCCATGCTGTACCTAGGTACCTCCAGGTATGTCGTCTTCAGAGACAAGGTGTAAGAGATCTCATTAATTTACGTGTGTTTGTTTTTTGTGTGTGTGTATTGCGCCAAAATTGCAAAATAAAGTTCATTATGAATCAGTTCCAAATCAATAAAAACTGTAGATCCTTGTATTTAATTAACGTTTCTTCCGGGGTAGAGTAAAATTTTAAAGGAAATAGATGATAAAGATAATTGAGAAAGAAACCCTAGAAATCTTATTTGAATTTGTACTCACTTTTCCAACATTGCACAACCTAATTCGGAAAGGGTCAGGTGCGATTACTACATCTGCATTGCGGAGGACGTTTTGAAAGTCGCGCATGCACGTAGCGGAAAGTCGCAGCGCATCCGCCTGGAAAACAGGTCTCTAAAAGGTGGATTAGCCACATTGGCCTAAATTTACTAAGCAGTGAGATTGAAAAGTGGGGATGTTGTCCATAGCAATCAATCAGATTCAAGCTTAGCAACTGGAGAATGTGAGCGCCAATCTGATCCATTTTTCAATCTCACTGCAATCTCACCGCTTCGTAAATTTAGGCCTTTGTGTCCGCTTTTCTGTGCTCACTAAAAAAAGGTGTAAGTGCAGCTCTAGATCATCTAAACTGACCCTCTTTGAGTTTCAAATTTAGTATACCTTTATATATCCAAGTGCATTTAAACTATTCTAATGTGTTAGCCTTTACCACCTCTAATGGGAGACTATTTCCTCTAATCTACTACTTTACTGACCCAAACGCAAATAAGATTTGCTTGACATGCTCTCCCCTTAGTGAATACTGCTTGGGTTACTGGATTTTAGATATTGTTCAATCTGTTCCTTTATAACAGTGTTTCCATTAATTTCCCTACTATTGACGTAAGACTCACTGGTCGATAGTTGGCAGCTTCTTCCTTACTCTAAGGGACTACATTTGCTATTTTCCAGTCTTCTGGAATCACTCCTGTTACTGGCGACTGTTTGAATAATTCAGTTAATGGTTTTGCCAAGCACACCTTTAAGTTCTTTTAGTATCCTAGGATGTATCCCATCGGTCCTATTGATTTGTCAACTTTTAGTATTTATGGTCCTGTAACGTTTTGTATCCTATTCTTTCTTTAGCAAGTGAATTAGGCGCCAAATGAGTCAGTAGTATTATTTAATGCATTCTGCTACCTCTTCTTATTGCAGGCTAGATTGTGTATAGAAAAGAGCAAGAAAAATCTACTAAGCGGATTAAGAACGATCACAGGCATTTTTGCTATATGAATAAATTTGATGTAGTGCGCTATTTAGACCGGGCATTAAAACAGGTTTTATGCAAGGAAAACTTTTGTTAGATATATAAAAGTGGTTTCAACACACAAAATGTTATAAAAACGGTAACAATAATATAACTAATATACACACCCCCAAAATTCGACTATTTTGTGAAAAAATTTTGTATAAAAAATAACCAGCAGGAAAATGTTTTAAAAAAAAATATATAAAGACTAAATTGAATCCCCAATGTCTCTGAATATGGGGTTGGGAATAATAGTATCTTCAGTGCCACTTTAGTTATACGTCTTTGGTTGATTAGGAGGACTTTCAATTGAAAGGTTTCCAGTTCTATATCAAAAAGGCATTCAAAATTCAGTCTGAATGAAATCACTTTCAAACGTAAAATTGATAATATTGTAGGTAATAAGGAAAGGATTATTATTATAATACACCATACATTTGATGCTCCACAGCGGGTTATGATATATATAGGTGAAAGAGTATTAATAGAACCTCTACTTACGTAAACCTCAAATGGACACCTGTAGTGAGGATAATCCTTTGTGGTTAGGATACTTTCACAAATGGAGAAATTATAGTCTCATAGGGGCCGGGAGAAGATGGGAAAAAGCGCGAAGTACCGTCTCTCACGGTAGCAGAATCTCGCAAATATTTATACGCGGCACAATGAGCGTAATAGCGTAAGGGTGAAAACATTGCGCGAAGGGACATTGAATCGGCCCCTAAGTTACTCTTGTATTCCACTAGAGCCAATTTGCTAGTCTCCAGTGGTAAATATTCATTCCAGCATATACCCGCAGCTCCCGAACTCCCGTAGCCGAAGGTGGTCCGGTATCTCTGAGTGAGCTCACGGTTTCAGATTCCTAGCAGGCAGGCAACAAATTACAATAAGTTGAGGTATATTTAATAAACTTTCTGAAATGGAAAAGTGGAGGTGGTCTTCATTAGATCATAGCTATCATTTTCTGGACTGTAAATGAGATAACACTCATTATAACACAGAATATTGTGAGATAATTGCTTCTATTCATTTTTTCCAGCTCACATTTATTGGTTCTCAGCTGGATTGGAGCCATTTACAAATGATTGCTTGTTTACCGCTTTGTTTACAAGTTATTAGCAGAATTATTTTATGACGCTGTTGACTATTAACAGTAGGATTAAATCTGCTATATAAATGCAGAGAGTGTCAGAACAGAATTCAGAGAGGTGGACAATGATCAGGGAATCATTTCAACGAAGCGCTATAATAAAACCAGAAACTGGCAGCGTGGAACTAATACAGGATGGCAAGAGCCAAGGGACTGGCTACAATGTTATTACAGCACTAATGACTGATTGCAGACTGGGTTGATTACTCTACTAGTTAGATGCACAAACATACTGGGCTGGAATCAGGTCTCAGGAATCAGATTTCTGTGAGCACCCACAGTATCTAGACATATAGGCATATGCTATCTGCTATGCCCTCTTATGTCTGGGGTCAATCCTAACTGTGCCATCTTAAGTATTTTAATTTGCAGAGATAGAGTCTGGTCCCTAATGGAATAGTCTATACTCTAATTTGACTAAGAAGGAACACCCGCTTGTTATTTAAATCCAGCACCAGCACAAATGTCATTGGACTGGAAAGAAAGCCCGGTTATAGATTGGTACACGGTATTATCCTCTCCTGTGCGGATTTTGGACATTATACGCATCAACATCCCCACCATAAGTGCTCCTAATTCCTATATTCCTATAATCCTTATGCAAAGCCCTGTTCCCCATGCAGGGTTTAGGCATGCAGATTGTTTGAAATACCCCTTGCATGGAACTCTTGTGGACGGAAATGCTTTTCAATCTTCGAGGGGATTCATTCATAAGACCTGCCAGGAGCATAGGTGGACACTACACACGATTTACGCAAGCTTTAAATCTGGTTCGTAAACAAACATACTAATTTTCCTTATGGTAAGTAAATGCGCCAACGAGGAGGCAATTTTTCCAGAGCTCAGTGTGCAAGTGATTTGGACTATGAAATCCTTTCCCATCACCACAGCCACCACAATGCTCCTCAACTACACCTCAACACTTCTCTTTCTATACAGGAGGCACTGGCCTCCAAAGCCATCGGCCTACCGGAAGAATTCCCTGTCCAATAGCCAATCTGCCCCGAGGAGTACAGCAAGAGAGGACCCATCTGGCCAGGTGCTGGCTGGATTTCTAACAGGGATGATGACAATGTACTATGGTATCACAATACGGAAGCGTCTCCCAATCTATCACCGATGAGAAGCTGCATCACCACACAAGAGAGGAAGTTCACAAGTTTGTCAGATTTCCAACTGGGCTCATGAGAAATCAATATTCTGCCTGGGGGTGTCCTTGGACTCTTCTCTATTTTATATAGATAATGAACCCTTCTTATATGACAGAAGAAGGAAACAGGAGTAAAATTATCCAGTTTGTGACAATAAGGTCACTTGTATACTAGTACAAGATCGAATGCCAGTGGTCAATCAGCCAGCATGTCCACCTTATATCTTTCCATGTGTTCAGTTTACCACTTCATATATTTCATATAAGGAAGATAATACGTTGCCATTAAATAGCTGTAACAGGTTCATCCAGCTCCATGTAAGGGAGTTTAAATATATGGTAGCATGTGCGTAATTCATTGTCTCTTGTCCTTGGCGTAGTAGGACAAGTACCAGGCTTATTTTTGTTTTTGTTCCCTCCCTTACTTTGTTGGAATAACATTGCAGCATTGTCCAAATGATCTCTCTGGTTTCTATCGCACAAAGAATGAAACGGAACAAAAGTTCAATGTTGTAGAGGACTCAGATGTTCCTCTTATCGCTGTTTGTGACAGGAATCACACATACTCTGGTGTCCATATTGTGTTTAAAGGTTCAGTAGATACAATTTTGTTTATTGTGGTATTTTGTTTATAATATATACATTATGTATAAAAAAAAGTATCTTTTTAAAATTGCCATTTTATAAAACATCTCATATTAGTGCCCAGAGGCTATTGTATGCCTTACTGTAGTGCCCTTAGTTTATTATATGCTCCACAGTAGTGCCCCCAAGCATTATATGTTCCACAATAGTGCCCCTAGTCACTATCTATTCCACAGTAGTGCCCCCAGGCATTATATGTTCCACAGTACTGCCCCCATTATATTATATGTTCCACAGCACTGCCCCCATTATATTATATGTTCCACAGCACTGCCCCCAGTTCACTATATATTCCACAGTAGTGCTTCCATTTCACTATATATTCCACAGTAGTGCTTCCATTTCACTATATATTCCACAGTAGTGATTCCATTTCACTATATATTCCACAGTACTGCCCCCAGTTCACTATATATTCCACAGTAGAGCCCCCAGTTCATTATACATTCCACAGTACTACTCCCATTTTATTATATATTCCACAGTAGTGCTTCCATTTCACTATATATTTCACATAGTGCCCCCCGTTCATTATATGTTCCACAGTACTACTCTTATTTTATTATATATTCCACAGTAGTGCTTCCATTTTACTATATATTTCACCGTAGTACCCCAGTTCACTGTATATTCTACAGTACTGCCCCCAGTTCACAATATATTCCACAGTAGTGCCCCCAGTTCACTATATAGTGCACAGTACTGCCCACCATTATATTATATGTTCCACAGTACTGTCCCCATTTTACTATATATTCCACAGTAGTGCCCCCAGTTCATTATATATTCCACAGTAGTGCCTTTTGTTCATTGAACATTTCTCCAAACCTCTGTATGATTCCTACTTTTCACTTCACTTTTATCTTCTGATAGCGTGCTCTTTTCCTGGAGGAACATCAGTGTTGCTAGCTGGCAGGTCACCTGAATTTGGCACATAACAGGGCTATCCTCTAGACTACATCTCGGTCTCCTCCATCATAATTCTCATCTGCCCTATTACCCTTCCCCTCCACTTCTCAGCCCCATTATACCCCTATCCCATATCACTTAATACTGCATTGCACTGTTCTGGCCCTATAACCTATATGTTATTTTATTATGCATATCCTGTATATCACCTTTATGTATCTGATGCTACACTGTAAAGCATTGCTGATATCTTGTGGTGCCTTAGAAAGAAATAATAATCATCATTACCAACACACTGAGGGCCATGGCTACCCACATCCTCAATGAACAGCCCACATACATTAGTGCGGTGGTTCCCAAACTTTCTCAGTTCGAGGCACCCTTAGGGTGTCCAAAATAATTACCAAGCAGTCCCATTTTTTTATTTTTTGAATCGAAATAATGTAATGACTATTAAGGTAAAGACGGAAATACTTCAAGTTGATATTAAATCCTGTGTAGCTCCTATACAAGAAGTACAATTGTGCTTCTAGGAAACACTAGCAACGTACCACCATGTCGTAAAAACATTATGTGGCACCCCAATGATAGTGTCACGGCACCCCTGGGAGTTTGTTTGGGAACCACTGCATGAGTAGAAGTTTTTGTGCATAGCGCAAATTTTTGGCCAGTTTATAATAATCTTTATTTTACTTGACATGTAGTATGTGCCGTGGATAACAGGATAATTAATGGGAGCTTTGGAATACTAGCTGGCCGTGTAGGTGTCCTAAGCTGTGGTACAGGATTTTATACAGGTGTCTAATGGCAGCAGTCTGTTCACACTTCCTTTCATTCTACATGATGCACCTTCCAAAGGTGATGACACAACCAATCAGGGCCTGAGCTCCGGAAAAGACGACTTTAAAAAAGTAACAAAGTAACAGGACCGCCGCATTGGAAAACAAGTCAGGGAGATGCACAATGATCTGGATGAAGGTCAAGCTCTCAGAAATAATTAGTCGTCATGAGCTAGGAAATATTCCACAGTCATTACCACCGAGAAAGGACATAAAGCAGGAGTCTTAAAAGTCTGTTTAATAGGGAAAGGATTTATAGCTGAGAACAGGCAAAGGAGCAATAGTAACAAACGTGTTCTGCTTCCTTACAATTAGATATTAACAGACGTTCGTTACAATTGCAAGGCCTAAATATGCTGGACAAAGCTGGAGCTTGTGCAATGGCAAATGCAATCTTGTAGATCAGGAGTTGTCAACTATGGTCCTCAAGCATCACTAGCAGTGCATGTTATCCAGGTCCCCTTGTCATCTAAGAACCACACGTGAATCTCTATACATATGTCAGTCAGTAATGAACACACCAGCATGCATTCAGAAAAAGTCGGGAAAACTCAACTATTGGTGCTGGGGTTTGAAACAGGTACAGGAAAGGTCTTTTTCCTGTACAAGGAACTACATCCAACAAGGAGACCTAGAAAACATGCTCACTTAGGGAATTGTTAATGGCATACAAAGAAGGCCTAAACCTTAGGAAGGGCCGTCTTGCCTGACTAAACTATTTTGTCCGAGAGTTTTCCTGGCAGAACCCAGTGTTATATTCAAACGGGCTGGAACGGCCTGTTGAACAGAACTGTTCGAAGTAGTGGACCATATCCAACACTGCTTTGCTTTCCAGGAGACCTTGAATACATGCTCTTGTTAGAGGAGATTGAGAACCCCTGCTCTAGATCTCACTAGGACCAATGGCTGTTTCCAGCATCAATTGGAACGATAAAGACATAGAACTAGACATACAGTAACTTCTCGAAGCTGGTAGATAACCACACGAGGGCTCGTTCAAACCAACGGTGATGCCCTTTTGCATTAGTTATATAGTGACGTTTTGTGAAGGACAGTTCAGGTTGTGAACAAGCTCTTTTAATATTTCTGCAATGAATGGTCCCTGTTGTATATCTGTACAAGGTTTGTCTTTCTTTATTTCCTCTGTGGCCACACCACCAATAGACAATGCTTCTTCACTAACAAAAACAATTGTGAATGCCAGTCATATACTAAGTGTACCCTGCATGATTGTTATGGGCATGTCAGGACAACATTGTGCAACCTGCCCGAAATCTACATGTGTCGATGCCAGCCATGCATACCGTGACATGGTGGTATTAGAGAAACAATTTTATATATTGGAACAATTATCTAATATCATGCCCAATAATCCAATAGTATCCATCCAGTATGTTTCAGCCTGTGGCATATTTCACTAATATCATTGTGATTTATAGTTGAAATCAATGTAAACATTAATTCTTTAATTGTCTAATTTTTAACAGCTCTTTGCTCATTTATTGAACTGCCCATTTGTGTAGTTTTCTCTAATTATATAAACTGGTGGTTTTCTTATTAAAGCACTTAGATGACGGGGTACATTTGTTGTGGTATCGACAATCCAATCGAAGGGGCTTTGAAGGGAAATACCTGCACAAGGCCCAATCCTTAGGAAGGACTGTCTTTCCTGACTACAGTACTTTGTGCAATGCAGGATCTACTCTGTTATTATATCTTTGTCACTGGTGGAATGATGGAAAAAAAGGCTCGTCCATTAATGATATGTTTGACCTGACCTGTAAATTTGCTATGTGAAGTATTGTAGTTTAAATAGTATAACTGTCTTTTACTACAATGATTTCTGGAATTCTTGCTTTGGTGTAGATTCTTACATGTTATGGTCATATAAGGCAATATTCAATTTTGGCATTGTGACCAGAGAAACCGTACCTCCTATATATCTCTCTTTAGACAAGACTGTCCCAATTTGCGCCCTTCAAAAGATGAAATAGGTGGAGTCCATTTGTAGGAGGATCTGAACAAAACTGGGAATGTCTTATTTTGTTCCACTTTCTGGATTCCAAATGTTGGGAGCTGTGATAGAACCAAGGCATGGGCTCCGTCAAACCGCCCTCACGTCCCCTCTGCTTACCATTTACCACCGTGAAATCCAACCATACCCACAAGACGACTAATAGGGGGATTTAAAAGTCTCCTAAAAAAACTATATGCCATTCTCTCCCGTTCCCTCCATTCTGCTGGTGACCACTGCCTAACATGACCTCTCACTCACGCATCCAAAACTTCTCCCGAGTTGCCCCCTTACACTGGAATGACCTACCTCAACTTATTAGGCTATTTAACACCCTCCAAGCCTTCAAATGCTCCCTCAAACCATCAAATTACAGTAGCTTATCCCTCCTCTACTGTACTGTCCACCCCTCCAGCTTATCATGTTAACACACTTGAGTAGGGCCCTCTATCCTCCTGTCATCTTCTTCTACCCCAATTATTTCCCACTTCTACTTACTGTATTCTAACTTTGTACACTCTCCGTATTCTCCGGAATACTGCGCTGCGTATACTCCGTTGTGCCTTATAGATAAATGTTAATAATAACAATGTTCTAGAAGAATGGTAACTCGAATCTGATTGGTGACAACTTTTGTTTTTTCGGGGTGCTGTTCTTTATAAAACACTAACTTGTCTTCATTTGTAATCCTGCAGCATGAAATGAATTCTGTTGCGTCGCTCGGACTGTTCTTTAAGGATGGCATAAAACGTATTGATTACATTTTGGTATACAAGAAATCCAGCCCGCAGATTGAGAAACGCAGCACTTTCGAGAAGAACCTGAGAGCCGAGGGGTTAATGCTGGAGAGAGAAGTAAGTCCCCCGTAACCCGGGGTAAGCAGGAGATACTTATATTTCTGCGTGAGTTCCTTCCCCACTCATCACCATTACTTTTATATCACTGGTTATGCCGTGAATTAAAATATTAATGGGCCGCCTTTGTGCCTGCTTTTAGCCTTTAACATGAAATCAATTTCAGCCGAGCGAGATTGCCCCAGCCGGTGTGACGGATGTTCTGCAATCACCGGAGAGCGTCTGGTGTCGTACCATCAAGAAGCAGTGTATTTTAACTCACATGCGTGCAGGGCTGTTTAGACTCTTCTATCTATCTATTGTTCTTGTTTCTTTTAAATGACAAATGTATTTTCCCATATTTACAGATAAATGTCCTGTTATGTAGTGGCAAATTCCATTGCTTGCCTTCCTCTAGAGACAATCTAGCATTTTCCATGGCGTTCAGGTTCTCTGTAACTGATCCGGTGAAAGTCAACACGCAGGAGAATGGTGCCAGCTCTGTAATGAGAAACAGTGTTTACACAAAGTGATGGATGCACATTTTGTGTGGAATAGGATAATAGGATTACACACACACACACACACACACACACACACACACATATATATATAAATATATATATATATATATATATATATATTTGGCTGTAAACTCAAAACTCTCAAAATTGGTTAAAAATATACATGATCAGATGAAACCACAAGAAAGATGAGATGACCCATCTTTTATAGAATATATAAAAACATATATATATATATATATATATATATATATATTGTATATATTCTATAGTAGTTTGGGGCAGGGCTCGAAGTTTTGGGATTGTAAGGTGGCGGTATGGTGCTAAGCCCAGCCCCTTACATAAGCCCCGCTCCCTCTGGACCTGCAATTTTTTTTACCTAAAGTTTCCCCCCTCCAGTTCTGAGGGGGTGTAGCTTAGAAAAGGGGGCATGGCATATTGGCCCACTTCGAGCCCTGGTTTGGGACCCAATATATATATATTTTTTAATATACATATACATACATGGGGCCCCAAACTGCAGTAAAATACATTAAAAACAATAAAAAAACACAACCGTAAATCTTTGTGTGGGTTACATTTAAGGGATCCTGTTACCAGAAGATCAGTGGGACCCCTAGGGCTGCAGGTCCCATAGTTGCCGCTATGGCTGCTATAGCAGTAGTTACGCCCATGCACCTTGGCTATATTGAGACGAGATTAGCACTACCAGGACCCCTGCCTAAATATTAATAAGACAAAAAATTTATATCATAAATATCATATGCCAAAACACCAGAATGATGTGTACGTGTCTCCCCTTTTCATCTGGCATGGGATTCATTTATAAAATGAATTGTATATATAATAAGCACTAAACATTAATATACATATTACCTTAACCCTGCATACAGATGTATTTCATCCTTTTGTGCAGAGATAAATTCCTCTTAAAGATATTTCCATGTGTGACGTCAGCAAGGTCCTCGTGCTCCGATCTCTCTGCTCTCTGCCAAGGAAAAGTTATTCTGATCTCATTTCACAGAGTAAAGGAAGTTCTTTTTTTTTTAGATCTTAAAAAAGATTTTTTTGTATATACTATGCTGTATAACTACATTATAAACCTGTGTGCACGGGGAGAGGAAAAACACTTATTGGCAATGATAGCCTCGTGTCACCCTCATAGGTGACGAGTTTCATTTGTTCCAGATACTGTTTATTAAGAGGACTCACTGAGCAGATAAGAACGTGTACTGTGTCTTATATGCATGGTGCAGTCACAATGTGTCTCTTTAGTGTTGACTAATAGCCTCTAGTCTTTAGATGGACAACTTCAATGCCCTATTGAGAATCCACAATTCTGTTCTAGATATGAGCCAGTGCCCAGACCCAGACACTCTCCAAAACTTTTTGTCAATTACACACTGGTGTATATATCCACGTATTGTCAAGCAGATTGTGTGGTTTGTACAGGCAGTTTGGTAATTATTTATGATCACAAATGAAGTTATAAGCCAGGTGATAGCAGGTTACAGGTTACTGTGATTGCTGGTTACCAGGGCTGGGGTAACTACCAGGTTCAGAAATAATGGGACCTGAGACCACCAAAATTGGTAAGACCCGGGCCCAGGACGGAGCAGAGTACCGGCTTCATGGCTGTGGCACGCAGCGACAATAGAGGGAATATAGATAGAATCCACACTGAAGCTTTCTGACTGTATTTCCTCTGCTGCCGCTGCTTACCAGAGTCATGACTCCGGCCCTCCAGGCTCTCTGTGCCCAGGAAAGTAGGCCCTCCTCCAGGCCGATCCTCTGCTGTCCAGCATCTGTCTGGGCCAGAGACAGTAGGCCCAGCTGCCCCCTGATGACGGCCCTGCCTAGTAGAACTCAACAAACCATGCCATTTAACCTTTCACTTACTCGGGAGTCCCAGGAGACTTGCCGACTCTTCCGGTGTACAAAAGTCGGGAACCTTGCCCTATTGTAAAATTTATAGCTTACCTTACATACTCTTCACCAGCGGAAGGGAAGTACAGCCCCATTGGTCCTACTAAACCGTGGCATTGGAAAAGTGGGGCGGTGTTGCCCTTAACAACCAATCAGATTCAAGCAATATGAAACTGAGAGCTAGAATTTGATTGGTTGCTATGGGCAACATCCCCATTTTCCAGTCCTGCAGTTTAGTAGATTTAGGCCCTGGTGTTGCAGTACAGCTGCTCCCCTATTAATGTATGCTTTGTGACATGAATGCAAATGTGTTGCACTAAATACTTTTATTTAGTTGTCCTCACAACATCTTTATATTCCTTCTGTTTACAGAATTCTATAACAAACAACGACATCATGTTTGTAAAAGTCCACTGTCCCTGGGACACATTGTGCAAGTATGCCGAGAGAATGAACATCCGGATGCCTTTTAGGTATTTTTACTTTGGCTTTTTCTTTTGTCATTTGTCTCTTTAACTGTTGTATATTTTACATGAAATGCCAGGACTGCTCAACACGTCAGAGTGATTCACTCAGGGAAAGATATTTTATTTTATCCTGGATACAGTGTATTGTTTGGGCTATTTTAGTCTTGTAGTTGGTGTGTTTTTGACATTTTGCTTTGCTTTTCCTTATATGAATAAATGAATGAATAATAACTTTCAGAGTTGGGCTGTGGCCACCTACTACTGGATGAAAGAATAAAAAATACCACGAGAGGTTATAACGTTGTATTAAATCAGTTTAACCTATATTAAGTATTTAAAACATGGACTATTGTAATTCATGTTTAATACTCGTATGTCATTGGACTCATTTCAGAGCTAGGGCCAGGACAAGAGCATAGCAACCAATCACATTTTTTCTAACATTTTCAAGTATGCGAACGGAAAGTGAGAGACAGGATCGGATTGGTTGCAGTGGGCACCATTTCCACTTTCCTTTCCTGCAGTTTAGTAAATCTCCTACTTAGATCACTTTGAAATTTAGATCACTATGAAGTTACGGGTCCAAACTACTTTTGTAAATGCTGTTGATACTACTAATGTGTGAGGTTAATTTAGGAATCTGGGTATAGATCCAATATAGATTTGATACCCATATCCCTATATAAACCTCATAAAGTATTAGGTTATTTCAGCAGTCATTTTCAAAGGAAATATCTGTTTTGTTTTATATTTAAAAGTATTACAGCGTGACTGGGCTCAGAACTTCTATTCTAATGTACACATCACACACACATACACACATCTGCATGTCACCACATCTGATACAGCTGCGTTGAATTGCTGAAAGTCATGTACATGGTTCGATTCCCTCGACTTGTGAGTTGAGGAAATGATAATGCACATGCGCCCCCTGCTGTCTTCACAGGTACAACACAATTCCTTTCCTTACTAACACAGCGAAAGAGCCAAAAAAAAAGTTTCACTTGGAATACTTTTTTTTTTTACATATTAGATATTTTATATATGTTTATGAATGTTTAATAGGGTTTCTTAAAATATAGCAATATAAGTCAAACATGTACATAAGTAGCAATGTTTGTTGATGGCATTGCAGACCCTGCAATATGACACCTTCTTGGTACAAAAGACTCCACTTCACTCCACTCCACTTTTTTTAATCTTTAATCAAGGTGGTTACCATAGTAATCACTGAACGTTCAGGAGCGGAGTATTTTGTACATAATGGAATGGGCCATGTTAAAGGGTTGGTCATTACACTCTGGGGAAGTGTGCAGTTAGTGCAGATGTGCACATAGGCATAAAATGATAGCGCCACTTTTTTTTTCCCTATATGCAGTTCTCAGTACTCAGCGCATAGCATTTTAAAAGCAATGGAATATCCCTTCAAATATTAATGCTACTCTCAATGTGGAAGCCTGGAACACATTTACTGTGTACACAAAATGTATTGTCATGTCACTTTATTCTGTGTGGAATGCTTACACTTAACACAGCAAGAAAACGCAATGCTCCCGACTGATCATGTGACACCGCCGCTGACTTGTGCTGTTCTTACAGGAAAAAATGTTATTACACTGACTGGAGGAGCAAAACCATGGGCAGGTTGGTGGGTGATGCAGTTTTTATTACGCCAAATACCCATCCTGCAAAATTAATCAAATCCCATATAAGCAGTTGTAAATTTATACATAATATCTCTGGCGTATGTGTTCATTAGCTACTATTAATTGCTGATGGCGTTAAAATGGAGACTTGCAATAAGTATCGTTTTAACTAAGGAGGTATCACTCACACAAAATTGGACAAAATAATGGTACAAAATAAAAGTGTTTACAAAATGTGTCTTCCGTGTAAAGGGGAACTATAGCCAGGCAAAATCTATTTCTTTTGTGTCTGAGCCATTACTTATTTGTATTTGATATTTTTGGATACGCCTCGTCTCATTGTCAAAATCTTCCACAGAGAGTTTTGCTGGTCCAAAGTGTCTAATTTCAACATTTCGATGTCCGGCACTGCATTTGCAAGTAAATCTTCGACTGATGCATAGAAGACAGGTCCCAAAGTCGAATTGAGACGATTCCCTAACACTAACCCTTCCCATAACCATCCTCTTCTATCAAGCTTACCTTATCTCTAACATTCCCATTCTTACAACCAAACATCTCCCACAGCCTAATTCTAACCTTCCCCTTCATAAAAGTTAAACCTAACCCTCTATCTCCTGTAGCCTAACCATAACCTACTCCTTCCTATAACCTAATCCAAACCCACTATTCCTGCAGCCTATCGTAACTTTCCCCTTCCTATAACTTAATCAAAACCCTCTATCTCCCACAGCCTAATCCTAACCTTCCCCTCCTTTAACGGAATTCTAACCCTCTATCTCCCACTGCCTAAGCCTAACCTTCCCCTTCCTATAACGTAATCCTAACCCTCTATATCCCACAGCCTAATCCTATCCTTCCCCTTTATATAACATAATCCTAACCCTCTATCTCCCACAGCCTAATCCTAACCTTCCCCTTCCTATAACTTAATCCTAACCCTCTATCTCCCACAGCCTAATCCTAACCTTCCCCTTCCTATAACTTAACCCTCCCCTTCCTATAACCTAATCCTAACTCTATCTCCCACAGTCTAATCCTAACCTTCCCCTTCCTGTATCCTAATCCTCTATCTACCACAGGCTAATGCTAACATTTCCGCTCCTATAATGTAATCCTAACTCTATCTCTTGCAGCCTAACCCTAACTTTCCTCTTCCTATAACCTAAACCTAACCCTCCAATCTCCCACAACCTAAACCTAACCATATCCTTCCTATAACCTTATCCAAACCCTCTATCTCCCACTGCCTAACCATAACCTTTGCCTTCCTATAACCTAATCCTAACTATCTAGCCCCACAGCTTGGTTGTAGTAGCCCCCCAAGCTCGGTTGAATTGGGTAACATTACATTTACCCAACAAAGAAGGAGAATGTATTTTTAATCGATATGGCAAAGAAACGCATTCCAGAATTTACGTAAGAACTAAAAAAGAAAAGGAGAATAATGAGAAAGATTCACATCAAAGCCATATAGGAAAATTAGAACAACCAAAGGGATCTGTAATAGAACTTTCTGGAAACTGAAGTTTTTCCAAGTGTCAGATGTCACTGAAGACATGGTCCACAATTTAACATCGCTTTAAAGATTTGCACAATTGATATGTCAGAAGAGATTTTCCTACAACGTTGTCCTATTAAGTCAGCAGATGAATTACGCAGAGATAGTTCAGACTTTTCTGGAACAAAGAACTGAGAACTGTCGATGCAGAAAATCATCTTCTTACAGTGACCAAAGATACTTATAGGCAACGCATCAAAAGAAACTTTAGGACTTGGACAAGCATTTATCTTTGAGGTTATGTGGAAGCCAGTGGAGCAGGAAATGTTATCCTGATGGACAGAAGAATGGATTCATCTATTTCCTTTGAAATTCTTGAAGCTCTATAACCTTATAGCTATAACAAGATACATTCTCCGGTGTGAAATTTATATTTTGGAAAACACACAGCCCGGAAGCGAGATTGCAGCTGTCTGTTTTTCGTAGATATTTCTTTTTCAAAAATTGTCTTCTGAATGATTGACTATGCCAAGATATCCCTATTCCAGCAAGTTATGCATTTATTACACTGAGAATCTTCACGCCCCCGCTCAAATATACATCATAGAAAGGGATGGGTGTGTTAGAGTGCATGGAGGGGATGGATTGTTGAAGGGGAAGATAAGGGTTAGGCTGTGGGGAGGTATGGATTGGGGAATGGAAGAGTTAGTGTTGTAGAAGAAGATTATGGTGTTAGACTCGGGGAGGGAATAGATCATAGAAGGGAAATATTAGGGTTATACTATGGGAGGGAATGGTCCATAGAAAGGTAAGATTAGCGCTAGACTAGGGGTGGGAATGGATCGTAGAAGGAGAGGAAGGATTAGATTACAGAATTACAGGGAGTGGATGGATTGAAGAAGGGGAGAAGGAAGAGAGATTTAGGGTTAGGCTGGGAGGAGGGTAGGTTAGGGAAAGATTAGAGTTAGGTTGAGGAGATGGAACGATTAGGTTTAGAGTAAATGGAATGGATGGTTCAGGTCACTATTAGGATAAGAGTTGGGGTTAGGAGAAAATCTTTCCTACCATCCCAGGAACTTGAAGATTCTTCTTTCAAAGACTCATCTGCATCAGGTTTTTTTTTCACATGGTGTGGCTCTTTCGAAAAGGGCCATTTGGCCTGGCACCATAAACGACCCTGAGCATAGGCCAAATAGGCAGTCAGATATGGCCCTGTGGATCAGGGGCTCCTGTGCTGCCAACTCCCCCATTTCAATCCCCCATTGCCATGACCAGTCAGAAGCAAAGACTGTCCCTGGCACCCCTATAAAAAAAATAGGTCTCAACACAACAATCCAATCCATACTTGAAAATCAACCTTAAAACCAATACTTATTGTATTGGAGGGGTGCGATGGTGTCGCCTGCTGCACCTGGAGGAGAAGGGGGTCTGTGGCAGTAAATTCCCCTGAGATTGCCATCTTTAAAAAGCACTCTGCACTCCATGAATGACAGCAGAATGCGGAGCGCTCAGCATTTATTCATGAAGTTCTGATGGCAACTTCTTTAAAGCAGTCAGCCCCACTCACATATCAGATCAGACCTGCTCAGATATTGCTCATATAGTTTCCCTTTACATGGATGTTATGACTGAAACAACAGTCAAATACACGTTCCTTCATATCGAATAGTAGTAGACTCAGCTAGTGCACTATATCGCAAACAATGTCCTTTTCCGTACTGTGATTTGCGAAACGATGAAGTCGTCCAGTAGACATTGTAGGCAAACATTGGCAATGTATAAATTCACAACTGCTTCTAGCCTTTACCCAGTACTGCTTATGCCTGCTTACCTTAGCAAATCCTAGAATGCAAAATCAAGCTTGTTAATTGCATTAACCGAATGGACCAAAAATCAAGATCATGGCAGCTATATACAGTATTTAACATGTCGTCATAATTCACAGAGATCTCATTGGAATATGTTCAGTTACTTTGTTTTCCGCAGCACATGGTGATGGTAATGTGTACTTTACTATGGTTTGAATTGCATATTGGGCAGCACTGGTACTGTCCAATGTAAATCTGCAGCATGTCCTTTGCTTGGTAATCTAAACTGTTTAATGCAATATTATTACTTTTTGCTATTTGCACTTTCAGAGGATTATTAGTCTCCACCCAGGGCCAGATGCGTGGATGTGACTACTATTGAGTGTGGTGGTCAATTCTGTCACACTGATATCATTAGCTGCAGCGCTATGGGTCTTTCTGACAATGGAGGCCTGGGGCTGTAAGTCCCATGAGCCCCATTGATAATCCAGCCCTATATCCATCGATCTACAATTTAGCACCTCACTGTTTAACTCATTTTGGATATAGGCTGCCTTTAGTATTTAGTTTAGTAAGTAGGTATTGTGGGAGGAAAGAGGAAAACACAAACCATTATTAAGACAGGCCAATGTCTCTGAGCGATCAATAAGTACGCATCTCAAGGCTTAGCAGTCTAAAGTCTGCAACCCATCCATTAGATCAGCAGCATCTCTGTCATCTGGCTGGGAAACGAGATGCTTCAGGGTCTTATTGAAAGGTGATGATGGAGGCATTAAATACAGCTCCCAGATCTGAACGTTTACTGTGTCCAAAACATGAACATTGCTCCTAACTGATGCTGGTAATGTCTACGAACCCATAAGATGGTGGTTTGGCAGTGTTGACTAATGTAAAATTTGTACAGAATATAGTCAACGTTTTCCATACCTTCATATTTTACATATGAATTCACAGATCTCACATTGAATATATTACAAATGTGACACTATATAACATATGTAAAATACCACCATGGCATATGCCGTGGTACTCATCTAAAACTAATTTTCCTTTAGAGATGTCTCTGGAGGTTACATACTGTAATATGCTTATCCTGGGTCTATGATTATTATGCGAGGGCACAGAGGTGAGGAATTTGGGAATGATTTCGAAGGGATTGGACAACTCTATTGGTCAGTGTTCACGTGTCTGTGGTTGACAAAGTATCGATACGCAGGATTTCTGATTTATCGTGGTTGTGATTTATTCAGTCACTGGAAAAACAAATAAATAATCAGCTTTTAATAACTGCATTGTCAATATAATAACTAATTACCGTGTTTCCCCGATAATAAGACGCTAATAATAAGGGCTTATTTTCAGGGTAGGTCTTATTTTAATTAACATTGACAGAGATTTATATAAACAGTTCAGCTTTTATGCCCATCATGCCCCCCAGTCCTGCTTTTATACCCATCATGCCCCCCAGTCCTGCTTTTATACCCATCATGCCCCCTATTTCTGGGGAATTCACTATGGCTTCTTTTCGGGGTAGGGCTTATTTTGGCCGGTTTTACAAAAATTGGGGTAGGGCTTATTTTCGGGGTGGGTCTTATTATCGGGGAAACACAGTAGTTTCAGTTGTAAGTGAACTTACCTTTTTTTGATAAGGTATTATGAAAGATTGAATGTCATGGCATTGTGGTTTTAAATTCATATGGTACCAGCAGGACAATGTTTAATATTTTGTCTAGTAAGTTGTCATAAAGTTTAATTTAAAACCCTAATGCTTAATTAAAGCATCTGGCTATAATCTGCTTATACATCATTTTCTTAATTATAACCACACAGCATAATTGAACCATTTAACATCATCATGCATATATGTAAATCCTACTAAATGCAGCCATTAACAAAAATAATGATGATTTCCACAAATTTTTGGCCTTATAATCATACCTCTGTTAGAGAATAGAAATGTATGAGCTTCTGTGCAGTAATTGGTTACTGCACAATTGTTATTGGTAAAGGAGGAGAGCAGATAATAATCAATGTGACAACCCGTTCCAAGGGTATTCAGTCAATGGATCCAGAAGCATACGTCCTATCCAGAGTTACATTTATCTGTAGAAACACACATCTGGATAGCCCATAGGGGGAAATACCTGTCCTATAGACGAGGCAACATCAACAACTGAGGTATGTCTTTTTATGCAGCGAGGGGTGGATCCTAGAAGGTGAGGGTTAGGTGGGTCGTGGAAACATCAGAGAAGAAGAAGGTGGAAACATCAGAGAAGGAGAAGGTTAGGGTTAGGCTCCGGAGAGTGGAGGCTTATGGGTAGGTTCCAGCTAGAGAAAGACAGCTTAGATTTAGCTTACCGGGATGGATCACAGAAGGTGAAGGTTAGGTTTAAGTTGCGGGGAGGGAAAGGATTGGAGAAGGATCGAAGAAGGGAAAACGTTAGGGTTAGCCTGTGGCGTAGGAGATGGATCAGGGGAGGTGAAGGTTAGGTTTAAGTTGCAGGGAGGGAAAGGATTGGAGAAGGGAAAACGTTAGGCGTAGGAGATGGGTCAGGGAAGGGGAGGGTTAGGTTTAGGCTGCCGGGAGTGTATGGACCAAAGAAGGGGAAGGTTAAGTTTAGCTTAAAGGAAGGGAGCATTAAAGGAGAAGGTTAGGGTTATGCTACGTAGAGGAGATGTATCAGGGAAGGGGAGGGTCAGGGGATGGTCCATAGATAGGGAAGGTTAGGTTTAGCCTACAGGAACGGTTAGGGTTACGCTGTGGGGAGGGTAGGAGTAGGGTGATGGAAAGGTGGTTTAGGGTAAGAATTAGGATGAGGGTTGAAGATTACCTTACCTGGGAATTTAGCAGTCCTCCTTAGCATCTTCTTTGTATGGTTGCCAGGAAAGATCCAAGTGAACCACATTCTACAGCAGTCTATAAGTTTCATGTTTAAGAGCATTTTTTCCATAGGTAATATAAATAGGCTTCCTCTTTGCACTATTTTAAAGATTAAATTAGATTAGAATTTTATTCCAGGCACAACACCCCAAACGCCCATATAGTATTTATAAATGTGCATCAATGAACTACTATCCAGTAGACTACAATCGTCCTGCCCATTGCTTCCTTATCCATTTGCCTATCAGGATTCGAGCAACATCTGTTACTCCTAACTCTGAGTGGATCTTCACCAGTCTCCTTTTCCAAGTTTACACAATGACAAAATACCTCCCTAAGTGTCTGATGGGAATATGACGTGAACAAAAATGTGTAGTTCCTTATATATTTATAATCTGTGTACATATACTGGTCAGTCTGACCCCACCATAAAATGATTATGGTGGGTACATTCATTTTACCAGCTGCCATGACCAATGGCAGAACTTGACAGGCCCATGTCTGGATGAGTAGACACATGTGGTGCTGGGGGCGAGCCTGTCTTTGTGAAAGAACCTGCCAGAGCCTGACAGCTTTACAGCATTCATTTCTATTTGGAGTGCCAAGTTTTAAGCTGTTGGACTCAGCTGTTGACAGCTTGCTTAGGGTGCAGAGGGAGCAGCTTCCAGGAGCCGCCCAAGACATAGGTGCTATAAGCTGCCACCTAGAGCCCCCCTGGGTCAAACTGCCATCATAATTCTGTAGAAGACAAGCCAGAGAAGAGAAGGTCAGATGGAGCCCCCCTCCAAAATTTTTGCCTTGTACCCCACAAACCCTATAGTCGCCTCTGACATCTTCCATGGGCCTCCCTCTCCTCCGAGCCCCATAACAGCCCCACCTCTTGCTCACCCCGTAGATACGCTCCTGCTCTTGTGGTCATTTCCGTTGCAGAATCTAGATTGGAAATGTCTCGTCGGCTCTTGTAGCATGCAAAGTGTATATACAGTAAGAGCAAGATGTTTCATGAATTTCCGGACAAGGTCAGGCTTGATGAAGTGGATTGCTCTAAAACATTTTTTCTCTCTCTCTCGCTTAGTTTGCAGAGGAATATGAGACAGCTTAAAAGCTGGCTGCCTAGAAACCCAATGAAGCTTGACAAAGAAGCCCTTCCAGATCTGGAAGAGACAGATTGTTATACAGCTCCGTTCAGCCGGGCTCGCATGCACCAGTAAGTGAATAGAAGTAAAGTCAATGTGTTACATCATTCATCCATGGTCTGCTTACTCACACTGGGTTGGATCAAGCGAAAGCAACTGGGCCATAACCTGGTAATATTGTTGATTAAAGGGACCGGTGGTTCAAATAAGTGAATAAAAGTTTTTCATAAGAGATGACTTACAGAGGGAAAGGTTACCCTTGGCGAATGACTGGCTCTAACCTAACATGGTATATGTTCAGGGGATTAAAGCAATGTGCAGGGGTCAGTAATGTTTACAGCATTTTTGATGTACTGATGTTGAAAGAAGTTTTATTATATAAGAATTAACCAATGAACGTGCGCAGAAATTTGCTATTTTAAATAAAGTTTAGAAAAAAAACCTCAATTGATTGAATGATTACAGGTCCACAAAAATATATACAATTCCACACAATGAAATATATCAGATTACAAGGGGGGTAACACTATACCAAGGGACCTCCCGACTTCCTAACTCTAGCCTTCCCCTCACCACTGCCTAACCTAACCTTCCCTCTTGTTTTATTATATATTAAAAGCTCCCTCTTGTTGCCTAACCCTAACCTTCTCTCCCCGCTGCCTAACCATAACCTTCCCCTTCCTTACCCACTTCCTAACCTTCCCCTCCCCTCTGCCTAAACCTAGTTTTACTCTGCCTGCTGACTGACCCTAACCTTCTCCTCACCACTGACTAAACTAACTTTCCTCTTGTTTTATTATATATAAAATGTTCCCTCTTGTTGCCTAACCCTAACCACCCCCTCCCACTGCCTAACCCTAACTTTCCCCTACCCTCCCTTCTACCTAACCTTCCCCTCCCCACTTCCTATCCCTAACCATCATCCCCTCCCTGCTGACTGATCCTAACCTTCCCCTCTCTGCTGCCTAACTCTACCCTCCTCTTCCCACTGCCTAACCATAACCTTCCCTTTCCTTACCCACTGCCTAACCCTAACTTTCCCCTACCCTCCCTTCTTCCTAACCTTACCCTCCCCACTGCCTATCCCTAACTTTCTCTTCCCTTCTGCCTAAACCTAGTCTTCCCCTCTCTGCGGACTGACCCTAACCTTCCCCTCCCCGCTGCCTAACTCTACCCTCCTCTTCCCACTGCCTCACCCAAACCTTCCCCTCTGCCGGAACCTCTGGCAACAGCTCGAGCTGTCTGCAGTATGAGTGGTTGTAGTATGCCTTTCATTATTCTACTCCATTCATATAAATGACTTTCNGCATACTGAGTGTGTCGACTGTTGGCTGTATCTATACCAGAAAGGAGACTGCTGCACCGGCTGCACCCCCTCTATAGCACACCTATAGACACGGCCCTGTTATACCAGTTATCTTGCAGGCGTCTAAGCAATTTTACTACAAATTGTGTAGAAAAGTCTTACAGTGCAGCTTCAGTAACAATGTAATGTCTAGATTGTGTATCACATAACTTTTGTGCGAAAATGTATGAATAACGGACACATCCATCACATCACCCAGGACACACAGTCAACTAAAGCTGGGCCATACACTATAAGATAAATTGTTCCAATCGAAAGATTTTTCAAGAGTGGGCAAAACCATGCTGAATTGCAGGGGGGGTCAATTTCATTAGTTGCAATCAGTATTACAGGTGAGAGATGATGTTTCCAGCACAAGTGTAA
>JABWIB010001273.1:7688-24089 GCA_016617825.1 Platyplectrum ornatum
GGTTAGGGTTAGGCAGTGAGGAGGGTATTTAGCATAGAAGGGGAAGGTTAGGGTTAGGCAGTGAGGAGGTTATTTAGCATAGAAGGGGAAGGTTAGGCTTAGGCAGGGGGGAGGGAAAGGTGGGGATTAGGCAACAGGGAGGGGAAGGTTTTGGTTAGGCTGTGGAGAGGGGAAGGTTGGGGTTAAGCCATCGGGAAGGGGATGGTGCGTTTAAGGGGAAGGTTAGGGTTAGGCTATGGGGATATGAAAGTTTGGGTCATGCTGTGGAGAAGGAAGGGTGGGTGTTAGGGTATTGGAAGTGTAGGATTATGGTAAGAATTAGGTCAGTCTGTGGGGGAGCCCGCTTTCTGCACTGCTCTGCCATAGATAAGTGCTTCCTTAACATACCATTATGTTTATGCATTTATATACTACATAGATTTGTGAGTATTATGTAAATTTACAGAAACTCCTGCTGATATATAACACAAACGTGATTTTTTCACTGATATGTCAATAGTGCATAGGCCAATCATTACATTACCCTAGTTCTACCCAGGCAATACCCTAGTGCTTTGCAGATAACAGATTGAATATTGCCCTTACAAACTTTCATCATTACTCTGCTAAAGTCTTTGTAACACAGTTGCAATTAAGAACTAGAAGCACTACCAACATTTATTAAAATGGAATCAAACATGTTTTAATATATTTTAAACTGTTTTAAACTTTGATAAAAATGTTTGTCTCTTCAGAGCTTTCTGGGCAATACTGCAATCAGCAGCTTACTCCAGAGCTTAATGCAAGTTAATATCACAGACATTTCTGCAAAGTTAGTAGAAGTTGGTAAGTTCCCATATATTTTATGTTCAGTTCATAAATAGAATGTTTATTTGAATCCGATCCACTCACAAAAGGTGTCATACATCTAGATATAACTTTACACAACCCCCCCCCCCTCATTTATCGATATTGGGCTGTATATTTGACATGAACAGTGCTAAATCATATGCTAAATATCGAAAGTTCCCTAAACACAATGGAATACTAAATGAAGAGATTAAAACAGCACTCACTTTGCAGTTTGGTATTTACACACTAGAGGGCGCTGCATTACCACTGAACACCCTAACATTTGCGTACTTATTCAGTATTTTGCTGTCTGCTACAGTTGCCTTACTATACCTGAATGCCAACAGGGCCACTTGTGCCCTCCCAGTCCACAGATTATGAAGCAGTGACACAAACTAAGTAGCTGTAGAATAGGCACTCTGCCATCCCAGAGTCTTTTTATCCTTGATTAAGTANTATGTTCTATATTGTTCATTGCAAATTTTTAGCCTTTGTTTACCAATCTTTACATAACACCAGTCGATATTATACCAAATTCATATGTATTTCCTCACTGCAGTAATATGATGGTAAGAACACATGTATTTTAACAGTACTGTAGCATAAAAAAAATCTAAATTCTGTATTTTATTTTCACAGATAACATTGTCGCTGAGATGAACAAAGTAGATTTGACTCAGAATTTACCGTATATTTCCAAGCTCTCCTTGGTGCTAACAAACCTTTTGTCCTGTATGGAGACTAACCGAATTCAGGCTTTTAACACTGTCCCAGAAATGACAGCCATGGCCTTGCAGCTGCAACAGAATAATTCCCTCTTTGCAGGTGAGTAGTTTTAAAATAGGAAATTATAATAAATAGATGGAATTTTATGAATAAATTATAATGGTTTAGAAGCATGTAACTGTCATGTAATTTCACTAGGCAGGACATTATAAAGTTACATTTTAACATATTTATATTTTTGGTGAAAATGGCATTTCTATGTACTCTAACCATTACGGTGGTATCAGTATGGGTCTCTGACTCAGTCAGTTGGTATATTTTTTGTTTGTGGAAGGAGTGTAAGTGCTAAGAATAGTTCCCTTATTATATTTCTTACTTCAATATTTTGCCCAAAACCTCTTCTGGCTCGTCCACTTCCCATTATAAGAAATACTCACTATACATACAGTTATTTTTCTGTAATAATTACTTCAACTGTCTGTCAATGTTCTTGCAATTTTCTTACTGAAAGAGGGCCAGATTCTTATCTTTATGCACTTTTCACGTAAGCTGGTCATACACTATAAGATAAATTGTCCAATCTGAAGATTGGATGAACCGCCATACACTGTACAATAATTNTGTGGGGAAAAATATGCAAATTAGTACTTCCAAAATTTTTTTTTTTTTACTAAAGTGGCAGGATTATTGCAAGTGCCCATACACTGAACAATTTTTTTTTTTACCTAAAAAACTAAGTTTGTGCAGACCTAAAAATCAAAAAAAAGTTTTTGAACGATATTGGCCGATTGTTTGTAAAAATCATTCCCAAACACTAAAAGTTTTTTTAGAAAAGCGATTTTAATTGTTAAAAAATTGTTCATTTGGACTATGTACTCCTCCCCAACTCCATTGAAACAGTTTGCTAATGTGCAGATTTTGCTGTGCTATTATATTTGGAGGACATGTTGTTTATGTTCATTTAGATTGTGATTGAGTTTTAATAATATATATATTTAATAATGTCCTAATCTTTAATTCTAATTCACACAGCTGTTGCATTTGACCTTCCCTCCGGGTCCAATAGGATGGAACGTGCTGGGTCCGGTCTGCCCAAGCGCATAAAATATACCATCAGCATGCGCTCAATATTCTCAGAGGATACCTTTACCATCAGAGATGCCATCTGGGTGCCTGGACCACACGCCACCACGAACAAATACAGCCTTGGCTTTGTCTATCTGCAAGAAAATATTGAAAGAGCTATAATTAAACTGCAGACCAACGTCTCCAGTGAGACTCTGGATAATATCGGAGTACAATACCAACCCATGCCTTATCCCTGCTACCAAAAGGATAGGTAGGCNTGCTGAACCAACTATAACAAGAGCAGACAAAGTGCAGCTCTCTAGTTGTTGACAAACCACACGTCCCAGCATGATTTAACAGCATAGACATAGTTGATAGCTGACAAAGCATGCTGGGACATGTAGTTTGACAACACCTGAAAAGCCTACCCCTGTTCTATAACTAAAAGTGAAATCATGAATAACTTTATTTACAATGTCATTATTGCTGGGGTACTAATTATTAATGGTTGATTGTGTCTTCTCAGTTTCCTCTACGCCATGTCCTTCTCACTCCCCATAGCGCTGATGATTACTTGGGTTCTTTTTGTCGCAGCCTTTGTAAAAAAGCTTGTCCATGAGAAAGAACTGAGGCTACACGAGGTATGACATACACCACAAGAACATTCTCTAAATATTTCTATAGCAACATTGACAACTATATTGTACTTATTATGATTATTATCATGTAAATCTTAATTTTTTTTTTAATATAATTTAAACAAACAAGCCTGAAAATATTTCCTGGGTACTGTCTGTTCATACTAATAAAACCTTATAAAAACTCCCTAGCAAAACAGTAGGATGGATGCTGTACTTACTCTTTCTGTAAACAGCTCTGATGGGTCTGCAGGTATACAGGGCTTTCATTCGCCGCTACGAAACTATTTCGAAATACATACAGCCAATAGCTAATTGTCAGCTGTATTTTGAAATACTATTATTATTTTTAATAATGGAGTTGTACTACTATCACAGTCAGCTCCAAGGTTCTGCTCTGTGGTCTCCAAACCTAACCCCCCCTCCCTCCCCGCTTCTTTCCTCCTCCCCAGAGGTAAGGGCAGGCTTCTCTCAGCGGTGTTGTGTATTTGCTATGATATTGCCTTGTTGGAAATGGGCTATTTGCATAGGCAAGCTACATTCGCATACAGCGTGTACACATGCTAGTAAGTATGTAAAGCTCTTAATAACAATCCTCCTTTATGCACAGACCCTGGTTTTGGAAGTCCTGGACATGAGAGGATATGTTTTGGAGAGTACATTTGCAGCAAATACACTTTGAAATAGTATTTCCGACATACTGTATATAATTTAATAATACAGAGAACATTGGTGTATAGGGATATCAATCTGATCAATACTTATATCTAATTCTAATAGTAAACTTAGAAGAGGAGCTCAGTAGTAAAAAAAANCCCAAAAACATCTATTATAATAATAAAAGTGCCTATACACTCGCAACAGATGTGGTTCGCTACTGCGAACAGCCTTATTGACAGACACAGACAACACCGGCAGAGTGCTCCCTGATAATGGGAATTTCACAACTCTCNCAGTGCAGACAGATACGTTTCTCAAGTCCGTTGTTCGTTTTCCTAATTTATACCCTAACCCTTCATTCCCTAAAGTCTAACCCTAACCTTCCACTCCCTGCAGCCTCTGACTTTCTACAGCCTAACCCTAGCCATCCCCTCTCCTCCTACCCTTGTACTACCCTAACGCTCCATTCCTGACAGCACAAAACCCTAACCCACCCCTCTCCGCAGCCTAAACCTAACTTTCTCCTGCACCACCGGCAGCTGTTGGAGTTATCGGAGCTGTTNGCGTTATGAATGAACACAGTATGACTTTTGGCTTATAGCTCCATTCATAAAAATTATTTCTAGATAAATACAGTCAACGCCAACATTTAGTCAGCTGTATCTATTTAAAAAGAGACATTTGCAGCGGTGAATACATCTTCTTTTAGCAATCCTACAGCTAAAGGCTTATTGATATCTATTTATTTTATGAATCATTATGTGATTTTTTTTCTTTTATTATGCAGTATATGAAGATGATGGGAGTCAACACTTACAGTCACTTTTTCGCTTGGCTCATTGAATGTTCAGTCTTCCTAATCATCAGCTCGGGCATACTCACCATCATGCTCAAGTATGGCAAAATCCTGTCATACAGCAATGGCCTCATCCTGTTCATCTTTCTGTTGGATTACAGTCTGACATTGATTTCAATGAGTTACCTTATCAGTGTCTTCTTCCACAACACCAACGTGGCAGCTCTCAGTGGCAGTCTCATCTATATCATTGCGTTCTTTCCATTTATTGTGGTGGTCTCTAAAGAGACAGCCCTGTCCTTTGCCGGGAAGACGCTACTGGTGAGTTTTATACTTAGTGACCACTGCTATGCCTATAGGAAATGAAAAGTACACATTGTAAAATCTCTTCTTCTCATTATTTATAGAGCCTTTTCTCTCCGACGGCTTTGAGTTATGGCACTAAATATTTTGTTAGTTTTGAATCAAAAAGTGAAGGTGAGTGCAACAATCCAATCTAATAATAATAACAAAGCATTTTTACATTTCTGATATAAACTGGAATTTTATATATTGGAAAAGATATATTGGAACTTACTGGAATTATGTATTTTAAGTTTTCGGCCCTCGCATTGAAACACGGTTTTGCTCAGGTCTACACTTGCACCTGTTTTGCAACTCTGAAGGTAGGTTACACCTGGGTAAAACCATGATGAATTGCAATGCAGGAAAATTTCTACTGTTGTTAACACTATAGGAGTTCAAAGATTATGTGGCCGATGCAGTGTTGCTCTTACACTTTTTTTTAGGTGCAGGTGTAGACCTGAGCCAAAACCTGCAACCTTCCAGCCCCCCAATTCGCTTGTGGAAGTGAGTGAAAATTGCCCTGGTGCGCATGCGTGCACCAGATGTCCATGATCGGAACATCAAGCATACAGAACAGTGTGCACTTGATATTTTGCACTGGGTCGGACCTGTCTGTCCCCCCCTCCCCTTTGCGAAATGAAATGATTAGGGAGACGGAACAAACTGATCCGCAGGGGCTATCAACATAAGCTGCTATCCCCTGCAGCAGGGGAGTGACTGTCTGGATCCCAATGTTTTATAACTCAAATCTAAACAATAGTTTGGATGGTCAGTGAATAATAATAAAATGCAAAGTATTCTCCCTTCATGCAAAGAATAAAATTACTTTGCCTCATCCTGAAATGTCATGTGTGCATTAAAATGACAAAAACGCTATTTTCTAAATTGTACTTTGTCATTGTAGGTATTCAGTGGAACAACTTGTATAATTCCCCAGAAATCAATGACACATTTAGTCTTGGCTGGTTATTATGGATCATGCTGATCGATTCTTGTATTTATTGCATTGTTGGCTGGTATATAAGGAGTGTCTTCCCAGGTAAGAACTAGAACTGTTTGTAAATGTTCATCAGGGCCCCCACAGATCAGTTGCTTAGGGGCCCTATNAACCTTTATTGGCCCTGCATGTAGGTAACTGTAATACTTCTTGTCTGTCTCTTAAAGGTAAATATGGCATTGGAGCCGTGTGGTACTTTCCTTTTCTCCCATCTTACTGGATGGAATGTTGCGGATTACAAAGTCTCTGCTCCAAGAAACCAAGTGGACTACTGATGTCTAATATAGTGGCACATGGAATATCCGAGAAAAAGGGTAAGTCAGGGCAGCACGAATGGCTAAGCAAATAGCACTGATGCCTCAAAATCCTTTCGAACGTAAGTTGTTCGCTTTCATGATTGAAACACAGGAATAACTTACCATGTCTTCCCTCTGCAGGTGACGATCTCTATCCACATAATGAGGAGGAACCTGCTGACCTGAATGTAGGGGTTTCTCTNCGTGGCTTAACTAAGGCCTACAAAAACAAAATGGCTGTCCAAAATCTTAATTTAAATTTCTATGAAGGACACATAACAGCACTGCTGGGACACAATGGAGCTGGAAAAACGACCACTCTGTAAGGAAAACAACATTTTTATTTGTGCAAACATTGGTTGAGCAATGTGTAAATTGGATTACATGTTATAGCATTTTTATGTAACTCAAAGGGGCCGATTCAATGGTGCTTTGTGTAAGGGAGAAAATTTGCGTCTTTTTAGCTTGCGGCTCACGTGATTGACTTTTTCCCGTCTTCGTGCAGGATTGAATTAGCCCCAAAGTGTTTAACTAAAGAAACTAAAAGCCGGCACCCCTGCTTTAAGTCACATGAAATATTGACTCCTAGATCCCTTTCCTCATTAGTTTCTAAAGCTGTGCCATTCATTTTTAAGATTTAGTTTTTAGCATTAAACTACAATTTCGACACATTCTTCCAGTCGATCTATATAATATATAATTTTATTTACTGGCCCTGGTTTGTCTACCCTGTTACATAACCACATAGCCTTTTTCCAGTAAAATAGCAATAAGTTTCGAGTTTATCCAGAATATAATTTTTGGCCCTAAACCAAAGGTCTGTATAGATTATCGACTGTGAGTCAACTGCAGCTCAGGAATTTATTACATGTGGGTAATAACCCCAGCTCTTCCCTATATAAACATATAAGCACTGTTATATCTATATCTCTTGCCCTTTCCCTTCTGTTTATACCCCTCTCCCCCCCATCTGTTCATTCACCAGTTTTCTCCTCTACCTGACAGCTAAAGCAGTTAGTAAGGGATGCTGCCATTAATATCTGACCATACATAACAACTTTAGAATATGTGCTGAAGTGTAGAGTTGACATGTCTGACTTGTCTGAATTCAGTCTGTGACCAATCATTTCCTCCAGATTTACATCCACAGGTTACATACGCGGTTCCATATAATTGAATTTTGTAAAGATTGTAAAGATTTGAGAGTAATGTACCATACTATACCATAATGTACCATAGCGCTGTATGCAATTTTATTAATTTACGTTTCTTCTTCTGCAGTTCTATGCTAATGGGGCTTTTCGAAGCCACTTCAGGTACTATATATGTGTATGGAGAGGATATTCGCACACGACTGGAACAGGTCAGGAGGAGTATGGGCGTCTGCATGCAGTATGATGCACTATTTGACCATCTCACAACAAAGGAGCACTTACTGCTGTATGGATCAATTAAAGCTCCACAATGGAACAAAGCACAGCTGCATTTGGAAGTGAAAAGGTACATACAAAGGGTATAACTGAAGCCTGTCTGACTTTACAGGATACTGCAAGGTATTACAGTTGCCACCTGAAAGGTTTTATCATCCTGATTCCATCCTTATTAAATAATATCATTGGACCAGATTAAGATAACGTGAAAAAACGTGACACATGGGCAAAACCATGTTGCAAGCAATGGTCTAAATATTGGAAACAATGGAAAAACTATCAAATAATTGTCCTGATATCATATATATCTATCTTACATCAAATATATGTTACAGTCATGTCATTAATAAAGGGAAATACATTTTTTTTACTATACATATTTTGCGTCCCCTTAGACAAGAATCTATTTTTAAATCATTCATTTGGTGCGGTTTCAAAGAATAAAATATGTTGTTACACTAGGTGGTATATTTACTAAGCAGGGAATTTGCTGGGGAATTGAAAAGTGGGGAAGTTGCCAGTAGCAACCAATCAGATTCNAGCTTACATTCTCCAGTATCTAAAATGAAACAGAGCTCGAATCTGATTGGTTGCTATGGGCAAATTCCCCAGCAAATTCCCTGCTTAGTAAATGTACCCCTAGGTCGGGGTTACCGTTTCTCGTGGAAATTCTTGTAGTCTGTTGATCTCCAGGCATTAATCTCTGAATCCCAGGAGAGGAGGCAAATATCCCAGACCAGGGCTTGAGGTAGTGATTTAATGAAAACCAATGCCTCAAGCCCTGCTAGTTACTAAGGATGGGCGGGACTTGATTACAATAACACTATGATTGTGCTTGTCCTGGCATGGGTGGGGCTTTGGGCAAAATTTGCATAAATTGTGTCCTCCTGCCCCACCCCAAGCTGCTAGTTTTTTTTTTTGTTTCTCCCAAGCTGACAGCTATGCTCCAGGTAAATCTCTGCAGCTCAGTAACTCTGAAAAAGTATAAGAAATAAGAAATGTGGTTTGTGTGTGGAATGCCGTGATATACTATAATGGATGCAGGAGATTAAAAGACGGTTTACAGAGTTATGTCCACGTCTTTTACTTAAAGATATAGAAGGCGATGGTAATCTTGATTTATCGATATTGGACTGTAAACATATTTTCTCCTTTGTTTCTAGAACATTACAAGAAACTGGATTATACCATCACCAACACAAACCTGTGATGACCTTATCTGGCGGGATGAAAAGAAAGCTGTCTATATGCATAGCCATGATTGGTGGCTCCAAAGTGATCATTTTAGATGAGCCCACCACCGGCGTGGATCCATGTTCAAGGCGCAGCATCTGGGAAGTCATTTCCAAAAACAAGAAGGGTAGGAAATAAATAAACACAGTACACCTTTATCTTCTGCTGTAACTCAAACATTCTAGTCTGATTTGTTTTGGTTTTTTTACCTGAACTTAAACACTTTTTAGTCCCATTGCATATCAGTAAGGGGCGGATCAATTTATAGAAAAGTACCTAAACCTGAGGACATACCTTATTACAACGTGAGGGATGCAAGTTATGTTTAATACAATAATGTATTTTATTTCAGATAAAACAATAATCCTGTCTACACATCACCTGGATGAGGCAGAGGTATTAAGTGACCGCATTGCTTTCCTGGAGCAGGGAGGTCTGAAGTGCTGCGGGACACCATTGTTCCTCAAAGAGAAATTTGGAAGTGGGTACCATCTGACCATCACTAAAAAGGTAAGATGGGGTAAAAATAAATACATACAATAAAATGAAAAGGCGACTTCACTTTAGGGTTCAGGGTTATATGTATTTTGCCACAAGATGGTAAGTTTGTCTAATATTTTTGCCAAGTGAGTTGAGAAAATATAGTCTACATCAGGGCCGTGGTCAGGGGGGGCAGTTGTGACTAGTGCCTTGGGTCCGGAAAGACCAGGAACCCGGAACTGGTAGCATGACTCCTCAGTAAGGACTGAGGAAATTCCCTCTGCTGCAGCTGAACTGCGCCGGTGGCATGACTCCTTAGTCCTCANGCTGCCAGCCCTGGGCCCCTGGTCTTTCTGGGCTGCTACCTGGCCGAACCTATTGGGAGGGGGACCCGGNGAAGGGGACAGGGCAGTCCCGGGCCTCACTCTCAGTGATGATTTCCAAAATGTTTCAGTTCAGAGGCATCCTTAGAGTCTCTATATTTTTTTAAAACAAAATAATTACCAAGCATTCCCACTCCCAACTATTTAGGTAAAGACAAAAATACTTTATTTTAAAAAAAGAGGGAGGGATATGGTTGGAGTCAAGTCAAAGTTTGTGCAGGGCTTATTTGTCCCATTTTTACATGGGACAATGTTGGAAGGTATGTATGCGTAGATCTTAAGGTAAGGGTACAGAACACATAANTGGACAATTTCCTATCCTTGCGAGGGGTGTGCCAAGGGGAGTGCAATTCGACTGTGTACCTAAAGAAATATCTACGTCAGGATCATGCCCATTATTATTACAAAGCTGGTTATATGTTATAAGGAACCATAAAGAAACAGTTGGCTCCATGTTTCTTATTTGCACACATATAAATTGCCGTATAAATTAGCAAACATGCCAGTTTATGAAGTCTATGAATATGGTAACCAAATCATGCCAGAGAATAGGTTAAAAACATGTCACATTCTGCTCTAGAGTTTTTAATTTACAGTCTAGAAGTGCTGCAGTCACAAGGCCATGATATAAAAGCAAAAGTGGAATAATGATGCCTCGTGCATGTATAAACCTGAGAGGAGGTGATGTCCGGACATGGAGCAGATTCTGACTTTACTTTCACAGTCTCCAATAAGCTTGTACATAAAAGAACTTTGAAATCAAATGCAGAGACCATACATTAATGAAGGCACTGGAGAAATACAAGGCCAAACAATTAGACACAGTATTTTTTTATCCATGGCAACACAACAACAGAGTTGAAAACTGCACGGTTTTTGCAAACCTATAATAATCTTATTTCTATCCTTTTTGCAATATTTATGCTGTAAGCACGACCTTGACTGAACAAACCGAAGACTTGAAAAGGGGCTAATACAGAATTTTAATAGGTGGGAAAAATGTGTAGAGCAAAACAAACCAGTAGGTGAGAGGTAAAGTTTCCTAGGTCAACTCTAATTACAAATAACATCACTATGTGAATCTGTGTGCAGCATGGTTTTACTCTGGTCTCCGTCTACACCTGTTTCACCCCTACTCTCATCCCCTAAAATTGTGGTAAAATTTACCACATGAATAATAAAGGAAAAATATTTTTCCTGTTTGCAAAAGTATTGGAATTAGAAAATTATTAGCTGCATCAGCAAATGAATGTACACACCAACAATACAGTAGTTATATAACAGGTACCAGGGAACACACAACATTTAGGCCTAAATTTACTAAGCAGGGATATTTCAGGGAGATTGAAAAGTGGGGATTCGTTCTACATACCGGAGAATGTAAAATTGAATGTAATTGGTTGCAAACTTACCATCTTGTGGAGTACCGCATGTAGGAGAGCAGGCTATTTCCCCTGCGGAGGAGATTTAACAGGGTTTAACTATCCCATTCACATCACTGGGTGAGCAGAATACTGGATTGTATGTAGGAGCTTGTGCCATTTACGTAAATATCAATGCCCACCGACCATACGTATCTCATACATATGATGTATGAGATATGCATGCCTTGTGTGCGGAAACCTGGGAATGCAGTCTAATGTTCCATGTAAGCTCTGTACAAGCAGAGTAGGGGTTTTATATGTGAAATCTCAGTATGTGTATGTGTGCAATGATATTTCTTATGCTTCAGTTTCCTGATCAGAATGATGTACGGCGGTGCGATCCAGAGAGAGTGACCAATCTTATCCATTCGCATATCCCAGAAGCAACACTGAAAGAAGATGTAGGCGGAGAACTTGTTTACATGCTTCCAACGTTCAGGGCTGAAATTTCACATGCTTACTTGTCTCTCCTCCGAGATCTGGACTCTAAGATGAACGACCTTCATATTGGCTGTTATGGAATCTCTGATACCACTATTGAAGAGGTGAGATCATGCAGAACATAACACTTTGCCAGTGCTTTTAAAATATGTGTTAACTTAACTAATTGTGATAAATGTAATAATGACTAATATATTTTCTGTCCTTCAGGTTTTTCTGAAACTCATTGAAGGTCTTGACGAGGATGATCAGGAATTTCACAGCAGAGCCATACCCATCCCAAGCCAGGAGACTCTTGTATCAGATGAGATTGGCACTCCAAATGTTTACAATTTTATGGAAAGAGATGGTGTGTTTCAAAGCTGTTAAAAACCGAACCAAAAAAACTAAACATGCCATCAATGCATTTAGAATAAAAGTGGCCAGTTCAATATAAAGGGGACTGGCTCATATAAAAAGACAAGTTTTGACTACCATAATAGATGGTAAAAAGCGTGACCAGCTTTTTTCATCTTCATGGAGAATAGCATTGGCCCCAAAGATCTGTAAAGTGATCTATTCAATTCTCTGCAAAGATGGGAAAAGGCTGGTCATGCACTTTTTCCCATCTATTACGATAGTCAGAACTCACATCTTTTTATACACTATGAGCCACAAGAAAAAAGATACGAGGTTTCCCTCTTACACCAACTGCGCAAGAGGCGCAAAATCAATTGCACCAGATCCAGTGGCTTAGTGGCATAAGTGTTACAAAACTTTTTAAGGGGCCATGTGACCTCTTTTCCTGTCCAATTAAAGAGACAAATCACAATTATGAAGTCTTAGATAAGTGTAAATGTATGTATGGTCCTCCACAGCGCTACCAGTGGGGAGTTGCTACACAGCTACAAAAGATCCTTTACCTCCAGACCTTACATATAGTAAACATTCATTTAGATTTAAGTTCAAAGTATCAAGATTTCAGGTACCATACACTCTCTCTTTTTTCCACTCTCCAACAATAGGTGTACAACAGTTACAATAATGTACAATAGCCAAAATGATACAGACCATACAGCTCTTTCAGTAGATCAATAAACTGAAATGTTCTATGGTCATTATTGGAACTTGGTCTTACATATCTCCTTTTTTGAACATTTTGGCTGTCAGATTTATTGTACATTATTGTATACCTATTGTCAGAGGGTGGAAAATAAGAGAGAGTATTGATATTTTGAACAGAAATGAAATCATTATTGTACATTCCCTTAAAACCTTNCTACTATCTAAGTACCATCACAACCATTCAATAGAGAGCCCTGTTGCTAGCCAAAGGAGCACACAGAAACTGTTGATAAACTATTCCTGAGATTTTGAATATTTGCTATTATCCACTTATAGTTTTAATCTCAATATTAATCTTGACTTGCTTTGTATTTCCTTGCCTTGTATAGATCAACCACTGACTAATAATGATAATGTAAAAGGATGGAAGCTCTTGCTGAAGAAGGTTATGGCCATATGGATTAAAAGGTTACATAACTCTAAACGGAACTGGAAGGGCTTAATCTCTCAGGTTCTGCTTCCTGTGCTATTTGTCATTGCTGCCATGGGACTGGGATCACTCTCGATGAGTACCGTGGATTACCCAGAGCTCATGCTATCTCCTGATCTGTATGGCACCACAGAACAATCAGTGCCTTTTGGGTAATTATCATATTACATCAGCCTATTATTTTTTTCTTATTAAGTCACAGCAAATGAGTTAAGCTAAATGAAACTATTAAAAATAAAGTCTTCTTTGGTATAATGATAGCTTAAATGATAATATTTATGTACATTTAATTTTTTTAATAGATTTTAAATGTATATATTTAAAATAGATTTTTTAGTTCTTACGGTTTGTTACCAAAATGTAGACTCATCAAAATGGTTTTGACCAGGGTCTAAATTTACTAAGCAGGGAGATTAAAAAGTGGGCATGTGGCACACCGCAACCAGATTTGAGCTCACACTGCCCAGTATGTACAATGAAACTGAGAGCTTGAATCTGATTGGTTGCTATGGGCAACATCCCCACGTTTCTTCTTGCAATTTCCCTGCTTAGTAAATTTAAGCCCAGTTGTCTAACAATATCACATTCAGAAAAGATAGAAATTATAAGTGTTTTCATTTGTTCTAAGAAGTAGCTTTCAAGCTTTATAATTACGTTCTACAACCTAACATAGAGCATAGGTAGGAAGTTTTGTGAAGTTTATCTGTGCAGACATATTTTGTAGATATAGTTGACAGAAATGTTCATGTTGGTAAAAGTGAAAAATGTCACCTGAAAGTATTATCTCCTAAGGCGTTTATTGTAACTTGTGGTGCTTGTTTTCCCTGATTTATGCTGCATAACTTATGACAGCAAAAATAACTCAAGGCTGACTTTGTTTCAATTATCAAAACTACTGTTCATATGTTGATAGAGCACATAAATCAAAAATAATGTTTATTCATTTTACAGACTTTATAATAGGAGCAGTGCAAATCTAATGAATGCCATGAATTCATTTCCTGGTATAGACAGTGCCTGCTTGGATCAAAACTCGTAAGTAATCCATTTAGTCGGTAAAACTGGTACAGATATCCTTAACCAAGAGACAATTTTCCCTAAATGACTGAACCAGTATAGTGAATTTACTAGAAAAAATATGAAGAAGGGGGTTAGAGACAGATATTACCACATATAATTAAAATAGATGCCGCTAAGGGATTTTATCAGATGTATAAAAGGTATTTCACTGCATTTGGTTGTTTTAAATAGCAGCACCTTGATTTCATTAGAAAGATTTCTGTCTACTACCAGGGGGCGTTTTATGTGTATCTTCACATAATTAAAATCTGAATTAAAACGTTTTTTGCATACATATAACAATAAATATACATAAAATAAATATATAAATCCACATAGTAAAAGTTCTTCATTAATTAATTTAATCGAGTATAGTACTAATGAAGAGAGGTTCCAGTGAGTTTTTTAGATGGATTACAAATAACCTTTACATATTACAATGTACTGTATTGGTAATTGACTTCTATTAAAACGAATATCAGGTCATAAACAGTTAAGGGCAGCGCAAAATTTGTAGTGTCATCCAAATACTGAGCAACTGGACAGAAATACTGGGTAGTATTGTGATTTGTCTGCTCTATTACTTGGGAGCATAATGTAGAATTGTGTAGATTGTGTAGACTGTATTCTGATTTTTGACACTTGCTGTGGTTACAGTCAAAAGTGTGAGAGGTATAGTGTTACAATGTACGGTAGCATAGCAGTATGCAGATGCCCATAAGGTCTAATGCCGCTTTAAGTGGAAAAGGATAATTAATAGTAAGGTAGGGTGAAGGGCTCAGATATCTGTGCGATCACCGTGGTCTCGCATGCAGATTTGTGGATATGCTATGGATCCAGGGCCAGTGCTAGGTCTCTTGGCATCCTAGATGAAACTTAGTATCGCCCCCTCCCCACAATCATTCAAGCTCCTTGCTGTCCCCCCACCGGATCTGGTTCACACAGGAAAGGGGGCACCACTATTGTATAGAGGAGTGGCAGACACCTTCCCAAGCTGGTTTATTTATATAAATAATGAAATATTAAATAAAAAATATGCTAAGTCTGTTACTTTCCTTATAGAAAATGTTTGCAAGAAAACAGTTTAGGGGCATGGACGGAAACCAATAAGACGATAATATATAGCAACTGCAACTGTTCAAATAAATATCAGGTAAGCAGAGAATCTGTTCCTACATTCCCACTAGGGGACCTAGGCTATATGCTAAATGGTTCATTTAAAAAGAAAACATTGAATGCTACAAATATTATATAAACAAAAATGTATTTATTGTGATGTGTTTATATATATATATATATATATATATATATATATATATATTCAGGTTTGACTTATCACATTTTTCCTGTGCGATGAATAAATATATATTGTACATGAACACCAAAAATACATTAACATGCTGATATTTTCATATTATTAACTGGGGAGACCAGTGGGCAAATGTATTCTCAATACGCATCTCCCTTGTACGGGATTTCATTCTAATAGATGCTGGTACAACCATATACAGTGATGATGACTATCCACAGCAATATCTAGAAGCATCTAGTTGGCTGCTTGCGTTTTGACCCTTTCAATTAATTAACATAGGCTACTGCAGGAATTACATTTTCCATTTGATTTGCTTAATTGGTACAACAGAACAATGTGATTTGCAGTGCCATGTACAACAATTAAAAGTAATAGCACGTAGATTAGGTGGAAATCCCCAGAGACTTCAAATATTTCTTAAATGTAAGTGTCGTAGAGCTTGCTTATGTACCTCTGAAAACCAGCTTTCCTTAACTTGTGTATATTAAGAGAATAAGGTTAAAGCAGGTGCAGTTTTTTACCTGAATCCAATAGTCTATTAATTNGCATCCTTCACATTGAAATATGGATTTGCTTAACTCTACATTTGCATCTAAAATAGGTGTAAGTGCAACTCTAGATCAGCCTCAGGGGTAACTTTCTCTTCCAATGAGTTTTATTAAAACTGTCTGTGATTTACAATCAATCTTAGTTTGACATAATTTATTAAATATATAAATAAATAGTTTCATTCATTAATAATAAATAC
>JABWIB010001273.1:40942-52207 GCA_016617825.1 Platyplectrum ornatum
TCTATATTTTGAGTGGAAATGTTGGGGGGTCGTCTTATACACCCAGTCGTCTTATACGCCGGCATATACGGTATATATATATATATGTCAACGGGGATAAAAAAAAACCCCAACATGTATGGTATTTTAACAGAAAGTTATATGAAGATATACATTGTATAATTGTACAATGGAGATGATGTTGATGGATATATATGATGGAGATATGGAGGGAATCTATATGGAGGTTGATATTGGGGAGGAGGGTGGCCCAAGCTGCTATCTTGCCTGGGGCTCCATGAAGTTTTAATCTGGCTCTGCAGACATGCTAGGCTTAGTAATTAATTGCAATTGCTAAGAACACTAATAGAAATGCACAATGTGTAACAGAATAACTGTTTACTACTAACTCACAGTCACAGCTGATGATGGCTGGATTAGAATACTGTGTAATGAATTATTTAAAGACATTTCTGTTTTTTTGACAGAAAAGGCCACAATGTGATCCAAGAGTACAAAAATGTGGGAAGAATTTGAGGAACCTGTATCTCCTCCATCATGTGCTGTTTAAAGCTTTTTGCACTCTAACATATTTATCCATGCTAGTTATATAGGGTTAACCTACAAGGCTAAAGCTTGGTCTTATTTATGGTATAGAATTTTATCAAATATCTGGAAACTCCCAAATGAATACATGTCAAACAACAAATATCTGATTAATAGCTGTGCAAGCACAATGCACGCCCAGCACTCGCAGAATGAGATATTTTAAAATATACAAACCAGCTATTTACATACAATTAACTTGTACAATGGTGCATCAGTGAGTTTGTCTGAGATCATAATTTTACCAGATATTATGAGAACTGTGCATGCAGTATAAACTAAAACTGTCATGCAAAACATATATTTCTTTGTTCATCTTTTCTATACGCTTTGGCTCAGCTGTGTTTCCGTTCTCCTTATCTCTTGATTTCGGTTTTATCACCTAATAAGCCTTTCCAGAATCTAAAATTAAAGATCTGGGCCTGCATACCCAATGTCTTCACAAAGCCTATGGAAGAGTATGTACAATGACAATAAATCAGCTGGCTCCACACCAGTGCTGTGTGATTTAGTGCTGTGATTCCATCACATAATAACGGTGCGTGTCTTCGCTTTCGCAGTATTTTGTGCACCACATAAAATTCCTCTGTTCTTTACTGTAATATGACATATTGTGGTGCACATTTCAGGCTGAGGAAATTGAAATGTGAGGCTAAAAGTGACTGATGGACTGTGTCAGAAATTAAGCTGTTTGCTTCCTTTCTGCCTTTTATTATTTTATAAGTGGGAATAGGTTTGAGAATTGGAAGTTATTATTATGGAAAGGGGGCAACAGCAATATCTGCAGTGAGCTAAGTAACAGCATGAACAATAATACAGTGTGATGGCAGCAGAATTACATATAAGAATTTCATATAGTGACCGTAGATCTGGATCTGGTCCAGTATGTTGATATGTAATTGTGTTTATTAAGATCCATTTTCAACTAGTAAAGAATAAGTGTATTTGTGTATCTGATGGGCAAGACTGTTCATCTGTTATTGCTAGTGTCATTTCCACTAACTATTCTAATCCATGTTTCTTTCTAGCATGGAGGAGTGTGAGGCTCTCTGCACCAGGCTGGCCATCATGGTGAAAGGAAAGTTTCAGTGCATTGGTTCNTTACAGCACATAAAGAGCAGGTCAGACTATTTTATAGATATTCATTAACCAATTTGTCACTTAACCTGATGTGCTGCTAATAAGAATAAATCACTTACACTAGGCAGCCTCATAAGATCGCTCATGAGATAACATGTCTGCAATGTCCACTGTAAGCATAGATGCTAAATCACTAAATGACTTNTAAATGCTCACTTACTCAGCTGGTTCTATGGTCCACACATGAAATCTTGTGACAGTGTAATGCAATAGTCACCTTTTACAAGGAAGTGCTGTGTCTATTACTTCTTGTAAAGACTTATTTATATTTTTAGAATAATGCTGACTTATACATCTATAGATTTTTTTGATCGGCATAAACAGTTGCTATATATGTAAAATAGTTGTAACATAATAAGCATAAAATGTGTTTCAGCTGAGTGAGCAGCCATGTTTAAATTGGCATCATGGTGGTGAGACAGGAAAGCTCAAAAGGCCTGTCAGTTTAGCTATGGCCTAAACTACGNTAGCCTGTCCACTAAAGAAACAAGAGGCACATAATACAGAGGATATCCTGCCACTGCATTATTTTTCAAGACGATTAACACAATTTGAAAACAATAAGCTGAAAAAGATCTTTAAAATCAACCTTTAAAATCAAAGTACCTTCAAATGATCATGAACTGGAGTAAAACCAGTGGTCGAAGTGGAAATTTAGAAGTGCCAGTATGGTCATTTAGAAGTGTTGGTATGGAAACCCAAAATATAATAGAAGTCACTAGAGATTTAAAGTGTTTCTATTACATCAGTGGGAGAAGTGGCGGTATGGCATACCCCCATATATACCCCCACTTTGATCCGAGTAAAACTATTTAAAATGCAGAGGGTGCGCAATCAATATGTGCATTATTGGTTTATATAATATGTAACTTTCTGCAGTGACACTACAGTAGATCTGCAAAGTATCAGTAATAATGTAAGTAACAAAATACTACATTTTCTGGGATCCTGACATCTTGTCCATGTACTAGGCACAAAATAAAGCTCTTGACATTTCAGTTGGACTTGTTTCCTAGCTACAAAAAGCTTTTGGGATCTATAATAACACATGAATGGTGAACCCTTGGATATGGTACAACTAAACCATCTTCTCTTATACTTTCAGGTTTGGCAGTGGGTTCACAGTGAAGATGCATATGAAAGATTCCTCCGTCAGTGTTGAGACAATTACCTCCTTCATGCACTTACATTTCCCAAACACATATATAAAGGTACAATATTGTTGTTTTGTCTCATTTATAAATGTCAAAGGGTTATGATAAAAAAGGAGCTATATACAGGTAGTGGATGAAAATAAAAATACGAAAAGAAAGCCACATAACAGGGCCACTATCAATGGCCTGGTTGCTGAGAAATTAATAAATAAAGTCATTGGCCTGGACCCAGATTAATGTACTATTGAACTTACAAGTGTAAAGTTACGAGTTGGCAAAACCATGTTGAATTGCAGGGGAGGTAAATTTAATTAGTTGCAATCAGTATTATAGTTGAATGATGATGTTTCCAGCACAAGTCTAATAACAGTGTAACAGTAACACTGGTCAATGTCTGTGTGGAAAAATGCAAAAATAAAGTATTCTCCCTGCAAACACGACATTCATTTTACCTCCCCTGCAATTCAACATGGTTTTTCCCACGTGTAACTTTATGCTCTTGAGTCCTAAGTCTTAATGACCTAATACTGGGTATTAATTGAGTTGTATTAATTGAGTATTAATTACATTTTTAGCTGTCATACATTTGTACCCATATAACAAGATCATGCCAAGACAAAAATGTAATTTAAATATAGATGTCTAAATATATATTCAAAAAGTCTTAAATAAATAATAATTATATATATATATATATATACACACATACATATATATATATATATATATATATATATATATACACATATCAAGGTTGTCAAATCTCCCGGGATATTGGGCATTACTTCTGGTACCCCAGGAGAGTCGGCAAATCCCCCAGGACCTGGGCTGAAGGCAGTGATTTAATGTAAACCACTGCCTTCAGCCCCGATCGTTACTTTAGGAAACAGGACTTAATGACGCCAAATCCCACCCACCCGTAGTAAAAGTATGAATTTGCCGCCCAGGGTACTCCGCCCCACGCTGCCGGCTTTTGGTTTATCCCGGGAGTGAGAAACCAGAAGTCAGCAACCCTGACTATATTCTACACAAACATTCCTTCTAGCCAAGTCTGGCATATCTGTTTGTGATTAATACTTTGAGCTGAGTGTTTGCAATTATCGTGCAATGCAAAGAAAGATTTCCAGCTCTCACTATTTTTGTGTGTAGCTGCAACAATGCTGGGCATGTACTAGTTTTTATGCTTATAAGCATTGTACTGGTGTTTTTTTTACATACACGTCCGCGCGGTTGGTTGAGTGGATAGCACTCTTCCCAGCACTGAGGTCATGAGTTAGAATCCCGGACATGACCTTATCTGTGTGGAGATTGTATGTTTTCCCCATGTGGGTTTCCTCCCACACACCAAAAACATACCGGTAGGTTAATTGGCAGCTGACTAAATTGTCCTTAGTGTATGTGTAATTGCCCCTCTTTATCAATTCCCAATCTCATTTAGATTGTAAGCTTCCGGGCAAGGCTCCTCTGCCCCACCCATTCTGTCTGTCTGTATTCTCCATCGTACGGCGCTACGGACACTTTGTAGCACCTAATAAATAAGCGGAAATAAATAACACACACCCCCAGTCCACACTAATACACCCTGTGCTGAATGAATGTTGTTCAGTTTCTTTTTTTCTACACATGTGCACTGCTACAAAACTCTACATGAGGCCCTTCGTCTTCAGTCACTGTGAGCCTTATTAATTGGGAGTGGTTAAAGTTGGCTTCTTACTGTCTGCACCCATGTCATTTGTCATGATAGGAGCTTATTAAGGCCATCACGATAGTAACTGAGTTGCTGTTTAATCACTGCCATTGTAAAAGATCCCAATCAATTCACGGTGTACTGCTTTCTGTGAACAGTGCCAACCAGGCAGATTTTCTTTGTAGACTGGTTATTTTCCATATCTAACACACACGGATATATATATATATATATATATATATATATATATATATATAACATGTCCACGTTTCTACCTGCAGTACTGAATACAGTATGCAGCTGAATTATGAACAACTCTTCATATATAATTAAGACTCACAAGATTAGAAATTGAGGTTTTTAAATCTTCTTAACTAACAACTTCCATGGTTCTCATCCAGTCGATGATCCTTGTATCCTGACAAGCGGGTGGTTTCTAGACTAGCCATTTTCTTCCAGCTCATTCCCATAATTACATTCTCTCAGCACTTGCTGCCAAAACAAATATCCCACAATGCCATTGCCTGGAGCCATTCTATGCAGAAAAAAGAAAGCAGAAAGAGAAGATCTCTGCTGTGATACAGCTTAATCATTCTGGAAAGAAGCACAGATGACCACTTAGGTTCAGGTTCCAGAGACTTTGCTGTGTTTAGATCTAGAAAAGGCAGGTATCTGCAATCATTTCCCCACAGTATTCATGCGAGTGCTCCGTTAACCAACATCTCTTGCATAGACAGACTTCTCACACTGATATCATACTCACACAAATGTAAAATGGCATAGGATGGGCAGACTGGTTCACTATGCATTAGGATAGCATGCCTATACTGTACATCTAATTATTAGGCCCCATACACTTATAACAAAAAATAGTTTAGTAGTGTAGCTAGCAAAATCGTGTCTCACACATATGGGTATACAGGGGCGGTGCTAACATTAGGGCACCGGACCTAAGAAGGCGCCACAAAGGAGCAGGAATAATTGAACCTTATATATCACGTTGTCACCGTAAGAAATAGGTAAGTAAATTCCAGGGTATTGATTACAGATAGGATAGGAGATAGGAGGAATCACCCTGTGGGTGGGTATACACATGCAGAACGCTAAATCGAAATATTTACAATACAAAAGTGGTAAAATCTTTAATTATAACTGTAATAAGTGTCGACAATTCTTACATAATGGACCATTATACTTATAAAATGTGCATTAAAAATAAAATAAAATGTGTGCCAATTTTAGAACAAATGCTTCATAATTACTCCTTTAGTTTTCAGTCACTTTTCATATTTAACAATACCAGTAACTATATGTTACTGTACTGGTGGGTGGTATTTGGCAATCCTAGAGGATTATTGAGAATAACACATTTTTTATTTGCTTTAATAACAATGATTCTTTTCTCTGTAGAAAAACAAAACAAAACAAACAAACATATTTGTACAGGGGATAATGTTTTGTGTATAAGGCAGTGGTTCCCAAACTTTCTCAGTCGAGGCACCCTTAAAGTCTCCATAATTTTTCGTGGCACCCCTAATACAAAATCATTTCCCAATTTTTATGTTTCTAAGTCAAAATAGTATAATAACTATTTAGCTAAATACAGAAATACCTCACACTGATATGAAATCTTGTTTTGCTCCTATACAAGACATAAAATTGCACTTCTATGTAATACTAGTAATGTGCCACCACATGGGAAAAAACATTCCACGGCACCCCAATGAGAGCGTTGCGGCACCCCAGGGAGCCACGGCACACAGTTTGGGAACCACTGGTATAAGGCATTGATTCAGGACTGGAACCTCAGTCATTGAAAGTCACAAACAATAGCCTAAATGTCTCCACCATCACTATTCTATCTATTTCCCAAAGTTACCATATTTACACACACACACACACACACACACACACACACACACACACACACACACACACACTTATGTCAAAGAAAACATAATTATTATATTTGATAACCAGTAATATCTATTACTCTGCATAAATTCTGTAACTGTATTACTTTCCATTTGACTTTCTCTGGACTGCTCTTTAGGGGAGATGAGAGTAAAAATTTATCTTCTAATGCGTCATAAATATATAGCAACTTAGATTGTGTTAATTGAACGTACATTTCTCTCTTAACAGGAACAACATTTCAGTATGGTGGAATACCACGTCCCTGTGTCTGCTGGAGGAGTGGCCAGTATATTTGAACTTCTTGAGGCTAACAAGACAGCCTTAAACATTATTCACTTTTCAGTCAGTCAGACGACTCTGGATGAGGTATCACGTTTATATCATTTTAAATTGGCTTTTTTAATGAAATCACATTGATGTTTAAACATTAAGGCCTAAATTTACAGGAAGCATGAATATTGCAGGGAGATTGAAAAGTGGGGATGTTGCCCATAGCAACCAATCAGATCTGAGCTCATATTCTCCAGTATGTAAAATTAAACTGACATCTTGAATCTGATTGGTTGCTATGGACAACATCCCCACTTCTCAATCTCCCTGCTTAGTAAATGTGGGCCTAAATGTGCATGTGCTTCACTATCCATCCACTCTGGCATTAAAACAGTCCTAAGCACAAGTTGTGTATCACTGTTTTCTGTGATACATGTTTTACAAACATTTTTATACATTTCAGGGTTGCCAACTCCCGGTATGTTTATGTAAATCACACCCAACCCCCCCCCCCTTATGATCTTATGCTGTGGGTAAATGGGGCTTTAGTCCTGTCCACCATAGTAATGATCAGGGCTGAGGTAGTAATTTACACTAAATCACTGCATTCAGCCCGGGTACCAGGAGATTTACTGACCCTCCCGGGATATCGGGAGAACTGCCATAAATTTGTGAGTATCCCAAACATCCCGGGAGAGTCTGCAAGCCTGATATATTTAGATTTAAGTACAATGTATAATAATGTTAATATATTGTCATGTTGTTCTCTAGGTTTTCATCAATTTTGCACAGGCTCAGTCAAGTCCAGATAACAGTGTCAGCAGTCAAGAGATTCAACAAATTGTAGTTGCATAAAGAACCAGGAATTGCAATACTTCATCTATCTAAAAGCAGTCATGAAACTTGACAACACGAATACTGTACAGATATCAATGCCACTTTGTATAAAGTGACATTATTGCACCTCATTCTACATGCAAAAAAATATAATATGCACATGCATTGTAAGTTGTAATTTTAGTGCCATATCTAGAATGACACCATTAGTCTTAATGCAATATAAGAAGACCTTTGGAAGGTAAATAAAGAATATATTGTTACATATAAAGAATGAGAACATTGAACATGTCCTAATACAAATGATTAACCCATAGGGAGATGTAAAGCCTGTATATATTGCACAGGTTACTCTGAAAGTGAAAGAGAGGTTCAGTTGTTTACAATATTTTATAAATGTTTACTATAATAATGAAAAAACAGTAATATATTTCATTTTGTGTTGGCTACCTCTATAGCTGCTTTTTACTCTCCGTTCGCTACGACTAGAATGTACACATACATATATTTCATGCTGAATAAAATGCAAACATGTAAAAATGTCCTGTCAACATCTAACAGAAAATGAGTCTATTTAAGTATGCCTTTAATTATGTGGATTAATCAGCCCATAATGTTTTCTTAATTAGTCTGTATTAAGAAATAATTATTCTCAGGGGAAGACCATGTGACAAATATAGTATATAAAACTAGTTACTCAATGTCTGTCCTCTAATACCATAATACAGCAATGGAAGCAATGACAAAATATATGTAGGTGAATATTAACACCGACCTTATTTAATGATATACATTATTTATACGATAACATATGAAGTATGGAAAATAAAATAAAAGTTTAGACCTTGGAGGGGATTACTAGTAAGTAATTCTTGAATGTGATATTTGGCATCAATTGATCTTTTCTATGAAGTGCGTGCAAATATACACATGTATAAGCTGGCCTTACATGTGCACATTGCATGCAGCAATCCTGCCTTGGATTATACTGTTAACACCATGCACCATTAGTGTAATGATTTTATTGTTGTCTATTTGTTAATGGTCTGTACATTCCAATGTTTTCTTTAAAAATGTTATTATATATGTTTAGAAAGTGATGCCGGTGCTCAGCATCTTATATTTAAGTCATTAACATTTAGAAATAAAACAGAGCTACAATCATCACTTTTTTTTATTAAATAGCCAAATCTGAAGTAGAATTAATCACAAGAGCAAAATGTATTTAATTTATTTTTTTTAAGCGAAGAACAGAATCCTATACTGTATAACGGTGGCAAGTTTGGTTTTCAAATGCTTGTTATCGTGAGAAAAGCACTTAATGACAATATGTTCTGATTTTTGATTTACAAGAAAAAAACTATTAACATTAGATATGCAAATTAGCAATGCAATATTTTCTGAATCAATAGAATAATGTCAAATTTTAAGTACAATGTACATGTGCGCTTTTACTATTCTCTTTACATGTTTTTCTCTTTTTATATTATGTTCTTAAAGTCAATAATTCAAAGTGATAAATGCATTTAATGAAAGTGTAAGGCACTTGCTTATTTATGATTATTTTTAACTGTTCTGTTAACTAATTGTTTTAAAAAGTGATTTCTTTAAAGCAGTGTTTATAATAAAAAATGTAATTAAATATGTGTTCTTTTATTTCTTGTATTTATATCCTATAATATAAAACAACTTGGCAGATTTACATGAAAATAATCTGGGACTGATCCAACATTTCATAGTTATGCGTAAGCAGACTCCTAGGGGTAGATTTACTGAGCGGTGAGATTGCAGTGAGATTGGAAAGTGGGGAAGTTGCCCATAGCAACCAATCAATTTCAAGATCTGTTTAATTTTACACACTGGAGAATGTGAACCCAAATCTGAGTTGCTATGGGCAACATCTGCTAAGGTCCTACTGGAAGTTTGGCTAAGGGTGGAAGGAGCTTAAGACACCCTAACTGTACAATTTAAATACACCCACCCTTGCATGCACGGTTCCCTATACTGCCACAATGCTGGGACACTTTCTATACAAAAGTCTTTAATGCATGTCCTAGGATACTAACAACAATAGATAATGCTTATTAGGATGCTGCATTTACCGAATACCAGTCACTATGATACACTCTGTATTGAGTGCTGATCACTAGGATGCTAGCTACTTGCTATACATAATAAACTGGTTGTGTTTTAGGTAGTTACAAACGACGAGAAAATGCTAATTAGTATTTAAGTTTATATTAATCATTTAAATAGTTATTATGAAAAAAATCACATGGAAGATGGTGGGTGGATTAGCTACTTGGAAGCTACATTATGTTATAACCAGCTAATGAAGTTGACAATATTCCCTGTTGCTACATTTCCTTCAGATGCTGCCATTTGTATAGTATGTCTGATAAAACATCTAACGGGGAAATCAAGGTCGCCTATCTCAAATTGTAATTGTTATTTACCAACCTCCAAAAGTACAAATACAATCATGGCAAAAAAGCACAATAGAACAATCTTACCTCTACATAGTTGTCATATATATTTTTATTCATAATCGCGAACAGGAGATCCCAGAAAATACTATACTATATATATATATATATATACTAAACTCCATTGGGAACCTCTGTAGGGAACAGTAACTAACCAGCTACTGGGAAAGGGTAACTAGATAACATATGGACATTCGTTACCATAGGCGATACCTCCTACCCCCTAGTCTAGTTCATAGAGTGGGGACCTCGCTGTTCTATAGAGGAGCAGCATGCACCCTCCCAGGCTGGCTAATTACTTACATTATGGGTTATGGTATAGTTCGGCATGTAAATGGAGGCAGCTTGGGGGCGATTTTGACGTCCCTTGGGCTCAGAGCTTTAGGCAAAAGCCTAAGATTGCCGGAATGGTAGTGCATTCCCTGCAGAGGATGGTTAAATAGATAATTAAATGTAAAAGAGGGGCATTTTGGATAAAAAAAAAAAAACCTAAATCGAAATAAGAGATTTTGCATACACCAAGAAGCTAACGAGACCTTTTTTATTACTTCATTTATAAATAATCAAATATTATACAGCGATTTTATTGTAATGTCACCAAATCATTCTTAAGGATGCACATTACTTTTCTTTCGGTAACAAGTAAGATATAATATAGATAATTGAAGCTATATATAACATTAAAGAGATTGTCCGGCCTTATGTAAAGATGGTAAGAAAAGGCTATAAAATACAAATTTTATTAACCTCCCTCCCCATTTTTGAATAATCGCTCTCCCTTTGGTAGGAGAATGAATGATGGGAATAAAGAACTATAAATTGGGGGACAGCGGTTATTTACGACAATACAATGTACATGCTGATCACGGGAAAGAAAGAAGTCTGAAGGAGCGAAGGTTCCGTGTATCTCATTGGCTATGAGCTGACACGTGGAGACATGGTGGAAGCCGATTGGACTCCAATTTTCATGAATATGCGTCAGAGCGCGACACAAGGAACATGCCTGACGAAGCGATCACAGCGAAACACGCTACTCCTAATGATTATTTTAACCCCTTTAAGACACAGCCTATTTGGTCCTTCATGACCAAGCCCTATTTTACACTTTTGACATGTTACACTTTATGTGGTAATAACTTTTTAATGCTTTAACGTATCCAACTGATTCTGAGATTGTTTTTTCGTGACA
>JABWIB010001273.1:62340-77189 GCA_016617825.1 Platyplectrum ornatum
ATTGCAATTAATTCAATTTTCCTCCCCTGCAATTCAACATGGTTTTACCATCTCTTGAAAAATGCTTAGATTGGAACAATTTATCTTATAGTGAATGGCCAGCTTAATAGCTTAAATCTGATTGGTTGCTATGGACAACATCCCCTCTTTTCAATCTCACCACTTAGTAAATTTAAGCCCTCATGTCAGAACGACATCCTTCACCACAGATCTGCTATTTAACTCTCATATGCCCCCACTCTACTTTCTTTTTGCTCTTTTGAAATGTGATATTTGAGTCTGGATCTAGCTGATATAACAAACAGATATATTTCTGTATAGACCCCGGTGACCTCNAGACTTTCCAGAAAGTAAAAGTTGTCATCCCTGTGTTAATATATGTTGTACATGTATTTATCTATTTCTCTCTGTGCTTACAGTTTGTCCGTATTAAAGGAGCCCGTGTGCTTGGGTGGTTGTGAACATGTGTTTTGTAGGTAAGTAATATTAGCCCCTTTTTAAGTTACAAGTTAATTCCATTAAAAGAAGACGAGATGCTTTTATCTTCTGCAGTTCCCATAGCCCAGNGTTTCCCTAATCTATTTTGCTATTGGTCCTGGGCTGCCAGTTCAAAGGGAAGAATTGGTCGTACATACATAGTCAATGTCCCATAAGGTCATATTCCAGCAAATGTGTAAGTGCGCAATTTACACTTAACCATCAGCCACATATCAAAATCCAGGAAGCTGCTAAGAGCCAGCACCCTGGATCCATGATGTATTGTGCTGTGTGCTGGTCGCATACTAAACGCACTCTATACTATTAAGACTTCTGCGCTGTACTCATTAATCAAGAATGAATGAAACCTGTCCACAGTTCACAGTGTGCCTGGCTATTGAATACATTGATCCAGAGCTGTAGATCATGACGCGATCACACTTTCATTTATCAATGTTCTCTTAACTATATAGTAGAGCACATTTTAGAAAGGTAAATGCTTTTTGTGTTTCTGAGCTGTGGGTTTACCCTTATTTTACACACTTTCTCTATGTATTATTTCTTTGTTTTGAAGGATGTGTGTGGATGAGAGCATGGGGAATGATTGCCCTGTGTGCCACACACCAGCCTGGGTAAAAGATGTGCAGATCAACAGACAACTCGATAACATTATTCAGCTTTGCAGTAAACTCAATAGATTACTGGATAAAGACAAAGGTAAGTGATNTATCTACAGACTTTGTTACTGTACTTTCTCAGTGGCATGTTGTATAGCATATGTAGAGCGATGTATAAAACAGTGAATTGTTGAGCTGAACGCAACNCAATTGGAAGAAAGCATCTGGGCTNAAATTTACTAAACTGTGAGCTCGAATCTGTTTGGTTGCTATGGACAACATCCCNGCTTTTCCAATCCCACAGTTTAGTAAATTTAAGCCCTGGTCTTGGATATAATTTGCTTAGCGTTAAAATGCTTGTTTTACATACAGTAACAACTCAGATGAGTTTGTCACTTGTAATGCTGAAGTATGAAGTAGTGTATAGATATGTGGACTATTAAGGAACTACCCCAGCAGGGACTTGAATCAATAGGAGTACAATGATGTTTCCATTGCTGAGGTTCTAGTATAAACAGTGTAGTATCCAGTAGGCTATAGCTATTACCTATAATCTGATAATGTTACATTGGTGGGATCCATGGTTGCAAACAAGGAATCAGATCCAGGAAAAATAAGAGGAAAGTTACACATGAAAGTAGCCCATGATTCAATGCAGGGGAGGTAAATGTCATAAGTAACACAATAAACAAGAATTCTCTCTACATGAAAGAATAAAAACATTTACCTCCCCCTGCAATTCATCATGGTTTCACCCAGGTGTAAATTTCCTTTATTATTTTCAAGTCTGGATCTGTACCAAGGCCGCTATGTCTATGTCTTTTTGTAGCTTGATGATGACAAATAGTACTTAATCTGCAGACTGATAAGCGATTGTGTTAAAAGACATTTAATATAATATTTACCTGTTTCCATTTAATTTGTTTATAGTTTCAATCAAAATCTTACGCCTTAACAAAAGAGAATTCTGTGTCTTGGAGGTTTTGTGTGAATTTTCAATTGCAATTACTATAATAGTGTGTGATGTCTGGATTGGCATTACCTTTTGTTACACATCATTTAGTAAGGAGCAGATAATTACATTGTGAGATATAAATATGCTTTAGATGATAATTACGCTTTTACTGTATCTCTTTTTGATCGGCGTTATCACCCTTAACTAATGTCGCCTTCACAGAGGTCCCTTAGATTAAGAGAAATGCTCATATGGCTATTTAAGTTCTAGTAATTAATCATATTGCATAATATGAATTATATTATTGTCTTTTAAGTGGATAAACCCTGTTCTATTTTATCTGTGCGCTTTTATATTTTCATTTTTGTTACACATTGGGCACCTCCTAAACACTGGGACTTATGAGCAATACAATGAGGCTGTGTCCTGTGGATGAGAAACATTATTGACTATATATACTAAACTGCGGAAATGGAAAATGGACATGTTACCCATAGCAACCAATCAGATTTGAGTTGACATTCTCCAGTATGTGAAATAAAACAATCTGATTGGTTGGTATGGGCAACATCCCCACTTTTACATTCCCTCAGTTTAGTAAATATAGTGGTGATGTTGCCCATAGCAACCTCTCATATCCAAGCTCACATTCTCCAGTATGTAAAAATAAAACTGAGAGCTTGAATCTGATTGGTTGCTATGGGCAACATCCCCACTTTTCCAATCCCACACTTTAGTAAATTTAGGCCCTGGTGTCTAGGCTGACACTGGAGGNGCCACCACAGAGGTTTACCCCTGGAGTAAAACTGTGACCTCTTTATCCCTTGCTGAAACTCTTGAGACAGTCAACATTGCTAGGAGCTTTTCTTTCAGCTGGTGGTGACCTCTTTGGTCGCTTTTCCAGCATTTTGTCTCGGCTCTGCAGTAAGAGTANAATTAAACCAGACCTGAATGCAACATAAGTATGCACAGGCTGCGGCCAAATGCCTTCACCAATTGTAAGGCTTGTCTAAAGCTGGCCATACACCAGAAAGATAATCTTTCCAATCAACAGATAAATGACCCTCACAGCAGAAATCTGTTAGATGTGCACTCATTAAATGCATGTTTTGTGAGTACACATGTAACAGATTTCTGCTGTGAGGGTCATTTATCTGTTGATTGGAAAGATTATCTTTCTGGTGTATGGCCAGCTTTAGTCTACGCTGCTGCTGACCACACACACAACCTATATTAAACCAAGGCAATCACATCAAGCCTGATGCAACACTAATGATGTTTAAATAAAATAAAATTAATTATTAGTACATTTACATTTAAGCCCTCACACAAAGTATAACAATTCATTTTTCTATACATATTAATGTGGTATCCTGCACTTGGGATTAGATTAGTGGGGAAACGGAACGTAACCGATGGTGTAGCTGCATTATACTTGGTTGTAATGTGCCTATGCAACTTGCTGAACTTAAATACGTAAGCATGATTAGAGACCTGACCCCCTGAACATTAAATAGAATGTTTATTAAGGATGGGCAGGGCTTGATCTCTAGCCCTGCCCATTCATAGTAACATTCGGGTCTTGCGTTATATTCATTAAATGACTGCTTAGGCCAGATCTTGGGAGATACCTTGAGAAACACCTGATATTTATGAGTCTCCTGGAAACTTCAGGAAGTTACATTCTCATTTGAATACTGATGCATATTATGCTCATGCATTTTATAGAAGGGCATCATTAATTATAAATATGTTATTCGATTATTTTCTCCCACGAGCCTCCTACCATTGTTATTTCTAGTTCTTAATCTTTGGATTAATCTTAAATATATAGCAATGTATCAGATAATTGAACACGAAAGTGCTGCAAAGAGTATTGCAGAAACNATCCTCCAAAATGCGTCTCTAGTAATAGTATGTGAGAGCAGGGGGCAGCCTTCCAAGCCTTTATTACATTTACCTNGATAACATGGAATTGCTGTATGATGGATCCGGAAATCTGTTGAGATACTGTAGTCATCTCTGCTTGTATGCCATCCAATTTCCNGGCAATATTTGCTCTTAATAAACACACATTCGCTTGGTTATATATGGCTTATTTTGCATATGTTGCATTACACATAATAGCCTGAGACGAGTCTTTAAACGCCTGCCTTCTTCTTTTCTTCTCTAAAGCAAAATAATCATTCCATAGTGAAGACAAAAATTGTCACCCAGATGGCACAGAACCATTTTCCTTTGATTTTTTGTCTTTTAATAAGAGGCGCGTTTATCAAAGAGATTTTTTAACTTCTGTTGGTAATGGGAAATAATTTGAAAGGCACACAGTGTGGATCATTATATTTCTTTGATGCAGATTAATGGAAGCTAAAGTAGCATTTTGTAATTGCTTCATTTTGCNGTCGAGTTTTTGTTGCATTAAGATGTTGGGAAGACTCAGCTTTAGTGTTATAGATTTTACATACATGAAGGAGAAAATTGGACGCCTGCCAGTTGTGAAGGAAAATCCTCTTGCCATTTTTATTCCTTTACCTGTGTATGTNTGTAAGAAAATCTGAATAGTTACTCCATATGAATACTGATAGTAGTGAGTGAGCGACATGTAACAGTTTAAATGTTATAGATATCAATGATCTTATTTATGTACTTATTGAATTTTGTTATCCAACTGAAGTTAGGCTGGTTAATATTCTCTTATCAACGCAGTCATTGGGGTATATTTACTAAGCGGTGAGATTTCAGTGGGGAAGTTGCCCATAGCAACCAATCTGAATCAATCTCTTAGTTTAATTTTACACACTAGAGAATGAGAACTTAAATCTGATTGGTTGCTATGGGCAACATCCCCACTTTTCAATCTCACTGCAATATCACCGCTTGGTAAATATACCACAATGACAGCGTTGATAAGAGAATATACCCCATTGCCTTCATTTTGCCCACCATTACCCAGTAGATGAGAATGAGTAGACTGAAGATGAGGCGATGTTAATGAATTTTCATAATTTTCCTGCTGAACTAGCTCTTTGTGTGTGTGTGTGTGTATATGTGTATATATATATATATATATATATATATATATACAAGCAATAAATTATGTTAAATGCGCTACAATAATTATGTTAAATGCACTATAATAAAATAGTGTTGGTTGGGGTAACTTTCCCCTTTACAAAAACTTTTGGAATAGTGTGCTGACTGGAGTAGGATATTATATGTACACCTACAAAAAAAATAGATAAATGTCTTGTGTGGGGTAAGGGGTTCACATTTACATGATCTAAAAAAATCTTTCCTAATAGAGCCCTGTCTGGTGGTACACAGAGCAGCAAGGTACAGTTGTAAAACAACAAGTGTTTCATTTTAACCGTGGGCACTACCAGATGGCAGAGAGTAAATGTAATAACATATCTGGAGGAATAGCATAAAATAAAGCTGTCATTACAAAAATGTTTGGAAAAATAATATNAAAATAAANAAAAATCGACTCCCACCACCATCCTTGCAAAACCTATATTGTCCTATTTATTATTACATTTAATCGTTATTATATTTTGGAATCTTTTTTTTTTCTTATGCTGCATATTTGTTTGTGTCTCTTTCTTTAAAAAATTGCTAAGTCAGCAGGTAAAATATATTGCTTTTGTCTGCCCTATTTTAACAGCATTTAAANAGACTACCATTTCAAAACAATTGCCTCTATTAGAAACTAGTGGTGCTTACATGACTTATCATTTTCTCTTCTCTTAAAGGAAACAAAACTGATTCATGTCAAGATGTATCACTTAAGCCAAACCCTACTAAAGAAGAATGCAAGAAAAAACAGATAAAAATGTGGTTTAGTCCCCGAAGACGGAAGGTGAGATATGTTTTGGATTGTGGAGCAAACAATCAACAGAGTAGCTCAAAGTGTGAACAAGCTCCACTGTGTNCACCTTATGAGTTTGTCTCCTCTTCTCCCAGTGTGGAGCACACCAATAAGAAAAGTGTCAAAAAGCCTAAAAAGACCAAAAAGAAGACACTGGAAGACATCAACCTAGAATGGGGATTTGCAGCACAGAATCTGAGTACTGGAGCCGAAAAAGATGATGAGGTTATGAAGTCTCAGCGTTCTGTTTCATTTTGCAGTTCTGTTGTACAACAAAAAGACAATGATTGTGAGCCACAAAATAAAAAGATCTTGGAAGAAAATGAGAATAGTTTGAAGAAATGCAATGAAGACGAACCTAATAAAAGTAATGACGCTCTATTAAAAACTGCCACACCTGTACATCAGGAGCCAATAACCGAATACGCAAGTCAACTACTAAATGGAAAATGGCATGACAAAAATGAGCGAGGGAGTATGTTAGAGGAACCTAAAGAAGATCAACCCAGTATTAGGAAATCTGTAAGGTGNACACGAATGAGGAATATTTCTTTGGAGAGTCCCAAAACCGAGAACAAGACACCTTTAAAGCGAAAGAATCACCCAGTTGAGTCCCCTGTTTTCTGTTCCCCGAAACGTCTGCGAAGAAGACAGGTTGATGACNGTAAGGACTTGGGTTCAGAGACGTCTTCTTATGAGCCGCTTGCTAATGGAAAAGATGATGACAAAAAATCTGTACCCACAGAAGCAAGTTCTAAGTCGCCATCTACACCGTCTTNTAGCAGAAGAACAAACCAGACATCTGGTAAATTCCCGACATCTCCAAGTCATTTTTCAGTCGTAAAGAAGAACCACAAGGGTGAGACAATGATCCATGTTGCGTCTATAAAGGTAGGAAAAGCTCTTCCTTTCTTGATCACTTTGTTGTTATGGTTTTAAATGCTAACTTTCCAAACCTGTTGAGTCTTACATTTTTTTTTTACAGCTCCTGACAGTATAAATGTATATTTATTAACCATTTCTACTTTTTACTTATGATAAACGTAAAGATGCTGTCCACCTTTTACTGAAAAAAACATTCTACCCATCATTTACCCAGAAAGGTGATTGGCTGATATAAGCAATGAAGAAAGATAAATATTCCACTTAGTAACCAGTATTTAGTATTTTTTAGTAAAACATTTTTTTATTCGTATTTTTTTTATATATATANATTTTTTTACCCATTTAACGATAGAGATTTTATAGCAGAAATGTAAAGCTCTAGTTATTCCCAGCTGTCAGTGCTAAAATTCTTTTATGTGCAGCAATCGTTACCACGTTTTACGACCATTCCTGGATGCTTATTAGTTCCATTTTTGGCGTCTGATTTAAGTTAATTTAATCTTTTGGAAAGCAATGGGAGCTGTGCTTGATTATTGCGCATTTTCCAGGAAATGCTCCATTGGTAAGAAAATTGGTCTGGAACTAGTCAGATTCTCCAAGAGAATAGTAAAAAATGTAAGATGCTGCAATTAAGCTATCTGCTACCATTGTGCGACTACAATAACTGTGCAGGAAAGATGAATGAAAGTTGATAACCTGGCCCACAAGAATGACTACAATTTCCAGTGTGCTCTCCAGAAGTTTGAAGTTTTACTTATAATTATCTATTCTGGATATAGATAGATAGATGGAAATTCATTTCCAGAGTTGCTTACAATCACACTAATAAATGCTGCCACATTTCCCTTTATAGAAAAAAAAAGCAAGTTAAAATAAGGAATTCATTTACAAAAGGCCTAATTGTACATAGCTGAAGCTGAAAATGAGGAGGAGTATATACTGGATTGATGAAACTCTGGAGGATTGCTGTCTGCATATTATCAATATCAGTCACGTTTATGAGACTGCGAATTGCGAATATAAGGATTTAATTACCCGATCTATAAAATAAGGTCATTGACAAAGCCAAACAGGTAGCGGATGTGTGTATACATCTCAAAATATGCATCTTGCTGTATCAATATGTTGTCGTCCCATATTACCAATCTTATTTACACAAAAACAAAACACGTGTGATTTCTCTCTGTAGTACATTACATGTAACTGCAGAGCATTAATAAGGCTGGATACTTGCTGCTTTTCAAAATATGACGTGTATAAAAGATTTCTCACAATCTGACATCCCAATCAATTCCACAATGCCCCTGCACACACTGATTTCCTATGGATCGTTTTCAAGCTGTCCCCNGAAACTTTTTCTGCAATAATATACTGCCATTTAATTGACCATCCACAAAGTGGCTCGATGCAGAAATATTAATAGGAGATGGTGCTCTGTGGGCATGGAAAAGTAGAGCTGTTACTCCTAGCAACCAATCCGGTTCCAGCTATCACTTTCCTATTACATATTAGAGAATGTCAGTTACAATCTGATCGGATGCTGGTGGGTAACATCCTCCCTATTTAGCACAAAATCTATCCCTTTGCATAGGTACACATGTATCTGCTGTTTTATGTATGTTCACTGTATATATCATATATAAGAATGCTTCATTTTCTATTTTCAGCAGTTTACTATAACATGACATTATTATATGATTTTCAAAGAAATATAAAATATAAATAATAATTTGCAGATTAAATTTACTTCCCCCATCAAAGGTAGTGAAAATATTGGCTTCACCCCCTTTACCAAACGTACTTGCNCCTTTATACTTCTTCTCTCTGTAGCAGATTATACCATTCAAGACTGATTGGATAACTCAAACGATGCGAATGTTTTTGCAGCATTTGGGGAATATACCATGCTTACACATTGTTTGGCCAGTATTAGACATACAAAAATAAAGCACATCAATATATATGCACTTGTTTTAGATACATGTGTTGATAAATGTAGCAATGGTCCCAATATCTGTCTGTGTGTCCTTTTGGTTCTGGATCTAGCTGTGTTGTATCACGCTCATGTTTTGTTTCTTTGCTTCAGAATCTGACATACAGTACAAATTAGCAGAGCAACTGTTATTATAAGAGTCCACCCTGGAGATGCCGCCTGCATCAAACGTTACGAGGCAGAGTAGCTAAGTCCTATTACCCGAATCTGCTACAAAGAAATGTTCTTTTCATTGGCCCACATTCATTCCATTTGTAAACGCCTTGGCCTTTGACTGAATTCTCATAATATTTGTTGGTTGGCAGTTTTACAGAANAACATCATTGCATTTTGATCACTAATAATAAACAAGCACTGCAGCTTGCTATATAACACATAGCTGGAAAGCAACTATCTAAATATGACACAGCAATAATAAAAAGGTGAATGTCTCCATTGTCATTTCCAAGCCAAGGGCTGCGTTTTGTTTAGCTGTTGCATTCACATCTACACTTCACTAGAACGATTATCATCACAGCATGGTTTTTCAGGATAACTCGAACAAGTTTTCTCTTGACGAACTAGTCAGCTATCTTCCCCAAACACTTAAGTGATTATGGTTTTAAATGAAAAATTATAGGAAACCAAATCATTTTCTGCTTAAAAATTCTTAGCTACAGTGTAACATCATTTGAATTATCAAAATTATAAAAATCAGAATTATCGAAAATGCCAACACACTACCCGATACTGGACCCCTCATACAATAATCAATTGGGAATTCCTGAAGATCACACTATCGTTTCTGGGCCTCTCTTGAACAGCTTTTATTAGTTTTCAGAAAAAATCATCACCACACACTAGAAAGATAATTTGTCCAATTTCCGATAATTGGACCGATAATCGTTCTAGTCAGTGGTCAGCTTTGCACTTTTGATTTCACTACAATATGTCTCCAATTTGAAATGGATTTCTGTTCTTTCTCTCTGTAAACCACACACAGGGGGACCTGCAAGCTGTAGAAGAACTGCTAAAAAGTGGAGCCAACCCAAATGTTAAGGACAATGCAGGATGGACCCCTTTGGTAATGTCGTTTATTGGAATATTCTTAATTTAGTATTTTTATTTTACTGTTGAATTGCCAGTGCAGAACTGTAGTATTTCCCTCCACAACTGAATATCCTGTCTGAACTGTTAGACTNTAGGGAGAAAGAAAGGAATAACATCCACCCTATGATGTTGTAAATTCAACCAATAGATCTAAATAACTGTTCAATTAAACTTGAACCACATAGTCAAAGATATATTCGCTGTATCTGTAAATGGTAAATAGCGTGTGTTTTCATGCGAAATACGTCTTCCAATGCAACCTAGAATATCCAAGCACAATAAACATCAGAATGCAATAAACCCTGTGCAGGAAACATACTGATAGCAGTGTACCAGATAATTAAACAAAGGAACCAATCTTCATAAATCTTTTCTTCCCAATTGGCTTTTCTTCCCAATTGGTTTTTGTTAAATATATGCCCAGAACCACCTTAAATCTGAGAAGAAAATAACATCTAGAAGACAGCATCTGCTGTGCAGTAGGTATGAAACATAACGTTTTATAGACACCTAGTAATAATTATTTATGTACACGAGGAATGTGTGAAAGTGATTTCCTAATCATCCAATACATTTCCTGAAAGCACACATGTTTAGCTCATGTTTCACTCCTGAAAAGCTTTTCATCAGGGGTGGTTCATACATAAGCTACAGAAATCTATGTTTAAAATAAATATATAGTAATTTAAATGTGTTGCTGTAAATATCTGCATGTATGAAAGTGTAATGGACACTTTATGTATAACCTGTATATTACAAAGAGATTTTGAAAAGATCAAAAACACAACTTTTCAGATGTTCATATTGTGACCCTTCTGAAGGTGTATTTATTTTGTTGCGAACTCCGTTAATGGTCAGTCATTAACATCAAAGGTGTTGGTGCATGATGGGAGGTCTAAGGCTGGGTCCTACAGCAATCACTCGCTGCTTCAAAATTCACATTATATACATACAGCTGACAACTAAATGTCTGCTATATGTATTTTGAAATATTGGCTATTTCCAAAACTGTTTTAATGAATGGAGGGGTATAGTGAAATATCCATGCTCCCAAAGCTCCATATAGACCATAGAAAGGAAAAGGTTCGGGTTAGGCAGCGGGTGGGATAAAGAGCATGGAAAGGAAAGGTTAGGGTTAGGCAGAGGGTGGGATAAAGAGCATGGAAAGGAAAGGTTAGGGTTAGGCAGCGGGTGGGGTAAAGAGCATGGAAAGGAAAGGTTAGGGTTAGGCAGAGGGTGGGGGAGAGATCAGAGAAGGGGGAAGGTGAGGTGTAGACAGCGGTGAAGGAATGGAGTATAGAATTGTGAGCTTAGGGTTAGGCTATGGGAGGGGATTAGGCATAGAAGGGGAAGGCTAGAGGTTAGGCTGTGGAGAGGAGATGGATCGTAAAGTGTGGAGGATTGATTGATGTTTAGATTGATTATATAATGTAGCAAACATTGTTCTAATCATTTTCATGTAAACAAATACAAACAGGAGAAATAGCAGTACATACAAACGGAAAGCATATACATATTTAGGCCAGAATTAAAAGTCATAGGGCTTTTGTTTCCTCATTTTTTTACACCCTGCAATTAAACCTACGTGCCTACAAACATTACCCTTCTAGGCTCTATTCATGCGTGCATTTATGAATATGTGAATAGATTTTTTTTTTTCATTTAATTTCCTTTTATATGCAATAAAGACAATGTTGACGTTCCCAGTAACCACAGCTGCNTTTTTGTGCATCTAGCATGAGGCTTGTAACCATGGCCACACAGATGTGGTGAAGTTACTGCTTCAATACCAGGCTCTCGTGAATACCACCGGGTACCAGAACGACACCCCTCTTCACGATGCTGTTAGAAATGGCCACATAGCCATCGTCCGACTCCTGCTCAGCCACGGAGCTTCGCAAGACGCAGTGTAAGTTTGCGCTGGACCACACTTCTGCTGCCTGCGCGCGTGTTACAGTTTCTGTATCTGAGGTTAAAATATGTGAGGTTCCATCTGAAGGAATTGGCGTAGCTCAAGATATTTGTATATCATATAATTAGACTTCATGCTGGGAAATTATATAAGAAAATGTGTTTTTAAATCTGTCATAGATGTGAAAGCTTTTATAATTGTTCTGTACTTTTACCGTAGATTTAAACAAAAAAAAAGTGTCTAACAATTAGTTTCTTAAGCATAATGGTGCTTTCAAAAGCAAGGCTTGTCAGTGCAGCAAAGTGATGGAAAAATGACATTGAAAACATTTGGGAAGAACGNTTAAGAAAGTTTTAGTTTATTTTAATTTGATTACTTTGTGTATATTTTTGATATGTGTTTTTACCGTTTGCTTTTATTCAATTTATACAATATAAATTCAACAAATCTACTGCAGGGCTCATTTTTAGGGGGCCACAGGGTAAAACATACATGTGGTTTCTCATAGAGGTCAGAGGTCAAGCATTAGAATCAGCTGCTGTGTGTGTGTGTGTATATATATATATATATATATATATATATATATATATATATATATATTATAAATGAGTGTGTGCATGCCATATGTCCTCTGCTGCTCCCCCCTCCTACCTAATTTGTGATGGGTATATTTAAATGAAGGAATGGGGGCTGCTTTAGGGGATTCTCGAGCGGATACCATGTTAGTCCTCTTGAGTGACTTAAGGCAGGGGTATAATAGAGTATGCGCACCTATCCGCTGCCTTTTCCGCACAAGAGGGGGGAGTTCACTCCCACTCGGCCGCACCGCTTTCCAGTCCTTGGTGCCTAACTGGTTTTGGCTCCTAAGCTTAAAAAAAATAAATTGTCGACCCAAGTTCTAGTGACTATTTTGACCTGTGTTGATTGAGAGCAGCTACGATCATGGTAGATATTCCGGTTATCCAACAAATACGTTGTTTATCCACATCGACTGTCTTTTGTGCATCTGGGCCTCATCCACTATCTGATTTCGGACCAGGATGTGTTGTATGCTCGTGGTAGCTGTTACTTGTCTACAGCCCGCAGTGTGGATTGTTAGCTCATCTCTGTTGCTGCTTATGTATGCAGCTGGTGTTACTTGGCTGCTGCAGACTTCTCTGCAGTGTGACTGTGTGAGGCAGTGGTGAACCATTCCTTCTGAGTTGCTGTATCTTATTGGTGGCACTGGCTGATGTGGGGGGGGGGTTCCATTTTTGTTTTTTACAACATGACCTTTTAAAGATTCAGTTCATTATTAATTTTTATCAGCTTGGGGATAATAGAATAAAAGTTCTTAAAAGTAATGGAGCAAACAGTAAATGTTATACACCATATATACTAGGTGAATTTCTTACATCACCAGGATCATACATGACATTTTGTTACTGGAATGAAAGCCACAGATCATTGCATGTGGACCTCCGTGATAAATCAATAATAAACCTGAGAGGAGTAAAGAGATTATATGGCTGATCTGTGTGCTCTGCACATTGTTACTTTGGGGACACTATATTCCTTATTTCTCACACTAAAAAATGTCGCACAAGGAGAAAAATACAAAATATACAAAACTTTTAATCTTCTATAGAACATGTATATTTCTTTATAAACAAGACTGCTTTTAAGTCTCTAGTCTAAATTTACTAAACAGGGAGATTGAAAAGTTTGGATTTTCCCCTTAGCAACCACTCAGATGAGAGCTCACATTCTTCAGTATGTAAAATGAAACTGACAGCTTGAATTTGATTGGTTGCTATGGGCAACATCCCCACTTTTCAATTTCCCTGCTTAGTCAATTTAGGCCTCTGTCTTAGACTGCTGGTGTGATCACTTTCAGTGTTTAGTATGTATGAACAACACATATCAGGCATTATATATAGGGAGAGATGTGGTGTGACAGACACATGCCTAAATTTAGTGGTATTGGAAAATTCGGAATGTTGCCCATAGCAACCAATTTGATTCTAGATTTCACTTTCCTATTACAAAGGAAGAATCTGATTACAAAGCTAAAATCTAATCAGTTGCTATGAGCGACCTCTCCACTTTTCTTTCCTGCTGCACAGTACATCTAGCCCTTAGAGTAATGCAGTAACTCATATAGGCAGGTGACTAGCCACACGCTGTTCTCCTAGCCTTGTCACAATGTGTACTTACAGAAGTTATCCCGATACTAGGTGGTACTGCTAAATTGTGCCAAACATTTCAAGTAGCATTTGTTTGCATAATGAGGAAAACAATCATTTAAGGAGAGCTGACCTGGACTCCTTAATTAAACGAAAAAATCCGCTCTGCAGAAAGTTTTCAATTATCTTTAAATAGACTGCTAGACCGGCAGCGTGTTTAATCTGCATGACTCTCTCGATGAAAACGTGCTTCTAGATAGCTTTAAGGACGGATATTACAGAAAAGATGTTGGAGTGGTCTCTTCACGTGTCTGAAGCCTGAATCATAAAGATTCCATAGTTCTCTGCTTTCTCCTCCGTTTCAGGAAATCCCCCTGTGTAGAAAAGATAGCAAACTGCAAATGGAAAATACGATCTGGACCATTGGACCTATTAATTGCCCCACTGGTCTAGTTAATTTTTTCCCTTAAGTTAATCTTCTGCACAGAACTAATTTATATTTTTATAGCGGCTTTTCTTCATGTAGCGGCTCCGATTTCTGCGCCTCCCCCCTGGTCCAGGCACAGCCAACCAAGTCATTGACAAATTAGATCTGCACTTTTTGCAATTTCACAGCCGTTCATAAACACTTCAGCTAAAATGGACTGTCCTGCCTGCTTTTCATGCACAGCAGGGTTGGTATTAGCAAAAGCTCTTTGCAGTTTTCACAGGGGATATGAAATTCTGTTGGGTGAGTGTCAGGATTTAGTTATCCCACACAAATTGAAGCTTTGCATTAAGTACTTCATGTTTAAGGGTCTGTAGTTAATTTTTCCCCATCACGTTTTCACTGAAATCGAGATGGTTGTTTCTTTCGTATTTTATATTATGTGTGTCTGTATTTAAATG
>JABWIB010001274.1:13026-25485 GCA_016617825.1 Platyplectrum ornatum
GGGGGGGCAATATTTTTGGTCGTCCCCCCCCCCAGCAGCAGTAAAGATGGCAGCTGTCAGTGACAGCTCTGCAACCTTAGAAGGGGAGTAAAGGAGCTGGTCACCAGACTTATCAAGGCACCTGAACCTAGATTTTAATAGTCCATAGTCCATATATCTTGTTGCCCCGTGTGCTGCATTATATTGGTGCTGTGCTCAGTGCTGTTTCTAGAGTGTATGGCTCCCAGGGCGATCAGTCAAAAAGCGCCCCCCCCATGTGTGTGTGTGTGTATATATAGATTTTATATATCTATATATACACACACGCACACACACATAGGGGAAGGGGAAATCAACTCTTTGTTTGGTGCTGTAAATACTCATTTCCATAGAATTTAGTGAGCCTAAGCAGTCCCTGAAGAAAATCGTGAATGCGATTGAATCATTGGACTAAGGACAATGGACATTAACTTTGAGGATATGTTTTATAAATAATGGCAAACTATATGAAGTCTAAATAAAGCTTTGAAAAATACAAACAAGTCTCTGAGAGTGCCCTCCACCCCTGTAAATAAGGAATGTACTGAGCCTAAAAGGAAGCTGCACTAGGAGCATGAACAGAGATGGACAGGTGCTGTTTTTTTGAACTTGTGTATATATACCGTGGTTGCCAACTGTTGGATCTGTTGGAAAAAGGGCTGCTACTGAATTGTGGAACTGATTTGGACATTTTTGATTGGACCCTTTTATTATTTTGGATCTGGACTATTTTATTGAACTATTATATATTTACACATGGTGGATACCTAGCGCTATACAATATACTTTGTTAAAAAACAACAACAACAAAAAAAAGGTTCTTACACACTACACTAACTTACATAAACACCAGCCCTCAGTCTGGGTAAACATTCGTGGTCAGACATCACAGACCACCTGCACATTGATGGAATGGCAATAGTGACAATAGGTGTATAGATAAGCACTATCCTTGGGTGGTCTCAGTTCAACGTGAATGCAATACCAGAACAGATGCAAAGCCTGAGAACCAATATGGCACTTAACAATTGAGAAAAGTGAAAATGTGGCCTGTGAGATACCAATAACTCACTCTAACCCTGATTGAAAAGACCCAGTGGCCAAGAAGTGAATGGCACACATTAATTTCTACATCCCAGACAGAATANTCTCTCACCTGCTCATATAAACTNAGGAGGTTGGTGCAATAGAGCCTAAATAGCTGCACCACCTGATCAGTCAGGGAGGCCAGGTACAAGCACGCTAAAAAGGGGGCTGGATCTGGGACAGGCGATGATCATCCTCCTACTCCATAGAGCACACAGGCCATTTCTAAATTAAACAAGCCAGTGTTAGTGGCCATCGTAACAAAGAAAAAAACACTATTTTTCTACACAAAATGGTTCCTTTAAATAACCCATCTCATTTAAAAATTAGCTATGGCAGGCAGTAAGACCCAATTTGCCTGGGTAAGGCACCTCCTTTTGAAGCATCGTTTTATAAGCATCTCACATTCAGATGAAAATCAATCCTGTATGTATTGTAAATGCNATTTTCATATCTACATCATTAAACATCTCACGTGAGAGAGTATACATTGCTGCCAAAAAATCACATCAAGATCACAAAATCACCGCTTCATACATCCAAAAAACTAAAAAACTTGCATTGACAAGGCGAAATAGCCAAAATGGCCTTTAGTATATGTCCNCACAGGTCTACACTTCCACCTGTTTTGCCCCCACTCCCAAACACTGGGTCACCCCTTTGTAGTGCTCATTAATTACAACATACAGAATTATTATTAAGCATTACCGTTATCCTTATAATATCATTTTAATATGACATCATGTGGTCCTTTCTGATTTTTTTTATTTTCTTTTGTAAAATACACACATTACATATACTTGTATGTATTATTTCTTGTAAATTATACTTTAGGTATGCACATTTGTAGTTAATAACACAAAACACATAAAATTGTTCATGTTTGTTATGTTATGTTTGTTATGTCTCTTTANATTCTTGGATGTTGAGATAAGGTATTATATTCATCTCATCCTAGAAACAATGGAAATAGTGCAAAAGGACATGGAGGCAATACCACCAATTATTGACAGTGTTACAGTTCTGTACATCTGGGTCTTTACATAAGGTCATGGAATATGCAAAGGAAATGTGCACATTCTTTGAGTAGAATACTGAATGTTGTACTGAGGGAGTTCCTGTTGAGGGTCATACAATTTATTATGTAATAAAGTAATAAGTAAGTGGCTAAGTAAGCCCTTGTTCAGATTAAATAGCAATTTAAGACCCTCACTTGTTTTCCAAAACTCATACAGACTGTGGTTGGCACATATATAACTTTAGTCCCTAATTCCCAGGAGGATTACCCATAAATTCCTTCTGATGAGGCAATCANTAATATGGTTAGATTACATAAGATACACAAGGTATTAATGGTTCGTAGCTGTTAGGGAAGCATTATCTGTTATGCAATCAGCTATCATAACTTAATATCATAACATAAAATTTTTGATGGTCAGAAAACTGAACATGGTTTATTTCAAACATGAATGAGATGTGAAAGACAATTTCCATCTGACCTTATGCCACACATACCTCATAGACATAAGCAGAGGGTTGTCTAATTGTGCAGGAGTGAGGGCAGAATGTTTTGTATGAAGGCAGCAAGCTAGATCAGTGTGAGGGACAAACTGTTGTTCTAGAGAGTAGTCAGTATGAAAGGATGTGTGGGTTAGCCAGTCTTTTATGTGATGGCAGATATCTGCCTGGTTATATAAAGATACATTGGGGAATTTAATACCGCCTCCCAATTTAATACGTTGTAACATTGTAAGGCTAAGTTTGTGTTTTTTCCAGTTCCAAATAAAATGGCGAAATGACCAATTGATAGAACGGACATCTGCAGCTGAGAGAATCAGTGGCAGCACATGAATGGGGTACAACATTTTCGGAAACAATATCATTTTGATGATTTTCGCCGTGCCTAAGTAAGAAAATTGCAGATGCTGCCACCTCTCCAACTCCGCCGCCACACGTCGCAGAAGGGGCTTGATGTTGAGAGAGTAAAGGTCGTTAGTATTTTTTGGGAGACAGATTCCCAAATACGGGATAGAGGTAGACGCACATTGAATTGTCAAATGGGAAGCCCAAATCGGGGTAGCGCTATGGCCAAGATACAAGGCCAGGGATTTTTCACAGTTAATAGTGAACCCTTTCATTTTGTCAATAATTCAAGAGAGATCACGCTCAGGACAGTTTGAGAGTGTGAGCGCGAATAGTGATGCCCTTGAAGCCCAGTTTTGTAGGATACAGAGGAGAGGGTCGAGGGCCAAATTAAATAGGAGGGGGGGATAATGGGCAGCCTTGACGTGTGCCTCTCATCATTCCAATCTTAGGGTTGAGTAAGTCATTGAAGAGTAAGGAAGTGGTGGTATTATGGTACAGGTATCTAAGTAGATTAATAAAAGTGGGGCTAAATCCTCTGTGGTCAAAAACTGCAAAGAATGTTATGGGTATTGGGATGAGCATTGGGGTGAGCAGCAAGAGCAGACCATATGCCTTTGAAGTGGCTATCGTGGGTGTTTGATGAGGTGTTAGTAGGTCAGGCATGATTTATTGGAGTTGGGTGGTCAGAAGTTTTGTCCTTAGTCCTGATTAAGGAGGGTGATGGGGCAGTGATGAAAGAAACGTTATCAGTATGTGTTTTTTAAAACAACGTCAGAAGCGGTTGTATGATGTCATCTTTAAGATTTTATAATAGTCCCTATTAAAGCCATCTGGACCAGGAGATTCATTAGAGGGTACTGATTTGATTGCATTTTCTAGTTCCATTTTGGTAATGGGAGCATCCAGGGCATCGTGTTGGTCAGGGGTATAGGACGGGTATTCTGGTCTGGTGGAGAATAGAGTTTGGAAATAGTCTGTGAAGTCTTAAATTTATGGACGGTGAGTCATTAAATAATGATTAGATTGAGGATCTCTTAATTTGGTAATGTATGATTTTTGTTTGATGACAGACCATGTTGGCCAACAATTTACCTGGTTTGCCTCCCTAAAAGAAAGGTGTCTAAAAGCTGACGGCATTCGAGAGCAGGTAGAGTCAGTGTTGTGGGTGAGATAGTCAGAGTGAGCTTGTTGGATATTACGATTAAAAAAGCGAAATTTGGAATTACGGTGGGCAATATCAAGGGAGATGTGAGCGTGGTCAGAAATTATTATATTGGAAATACCGGACTTGTAGATGTGAGGAAACAGGGAATCCAACGTGAGGAGATGGTCAATTCTAGTAAATATGGAGTGAACCCTAGAATAGAAGGTGTATTCCCTGCTAGTGAGGTTGTGGAGTCTCCATGGGTTAATGAGATGTGTGTAGAACAAAAGGAGGCAGTGGTGAGTAAGGGGTGGTGCGGAGAGTAGGCAGTGCACATGAACTGTCTAGGGTGTTATCAAAAATAATATTGAAATCTCCACAGTGAATCAGGTTAGGAGTGTTATGTTGTAGGAGGATGTTAGAGATGTGATTGAATAAGGGTTGATTGGGGGCAGTCGGAGCATAAATGTTGAGAATAGTGAATATATCCCCTTGAATAAGGAATTTTAGAAGGATGTAACGACCTTCGGTATCAATGACCTTAGAAATAATAGAGTACTGTAACTGTGAACAAAGGGGCAGAAATGCATTCCGCTATCCAGCTGCCACGGAGAGTATAAGAGGGGTCACTCAACCAATGTGTCTCCTGTAAGAGGGTGATATCCGGCCGGAAGGATTTAAATGGGCTAAGATTCTGGCCTNCTTGATGGCTGAGTTCAGGCCGAATACATTCCCTGATAGGAACCGGATGAAAGGGCAGGGGTATATGGTAGAGGATGGGGAAGTGATAAGAGATGATGTCATGTTGGAACAGGATGTGCACATGCATGGTCCATCCCCTCAGCCCTTACAAGGAAAAATACAACAATCCATGAGAATTAAGGGTAGAAATAGAACACAGTTAGCGATATATAACAACCGGCTTGCTCTGGGTAGGAAGAGAGAGGGAAAGAAGAGAAAGGGAAAGACGCACGTGCAAGTCTCGGATCCGCAAAAAAGTGCAACTCCTATAAGCAGATAACATGGCTTCCTTGTCACAAAAGTTGAGGAAACTGGCAATGACCTTTCAGGGATTGTGGTTGCGAGCATCCAGCTCAGGGTCTATTCTATGAGCTCTTTCAATGTGAATTACCTGGGAGGGGTGGAGATTGAGGGCTTTGGCAATGTCAACAGCAATCAAGTATATGAGATCCGGTCTGCTTAATAGTTTCCGGTCTGCCTATAAATTGAAGATTGTTTCTACAACTTTGATTTTCGAGGTCATCCAGATTTTCAGATAAAGAGGTGACTGTATGAGGAAGTTTATCTATGGTAGTTTGCATGGCCAGGACAGTATCCTCAGTATCACTGGTATGCTGTTAAACCTCTGTAAGTTGTTTAGTATTTGATTCAACATGAGAGCTTAAGGTGTTCAGTAAAGATTGGATACTGTCCAGTTCAGTGTTAATTTGGGGCAGAGTAACCATAAAAACCTCCTTCACGAGTCCACATTAAGCTACTGGAGCGCGCTGTCTTGAGAGGACAGGATAGGCATCTCATCAGAGAGTGGGAGAGGACCTGGTGAGGGGAAGTTTGAGGGTATTAGATCTATTTTTGGCTATATTAGCCATGGAAGGCTTGAATAAGGGGACAGCAGAGACACCACGCTAGTGGAGCATAAAGATTACATAGTAGCTGGCAAACTACCTATCAAGGAATTTGCGGAACTCAGAGCGGGTGACCGCATGGGTGATACTGTTGTGTTGTGAATATGTCAACGTGTATTTCAGTGGCAGTCGTGTTTTGTACATGGGTGAATAATGGGTCAAGTGTTTGTATGCTGTGTTTTTTTTTTTTTGTGGTATTGTGTTGCTTGGTATTTGTTTTGGGTTGTTCTGAGTTTTACGTTACGATGTTGGTAGTGTTAGGTGTAACAAACATAGTACAGCAAGCAATGTACAAATAGCATACAATGCAATTAAAAGGGCAAGAGGCAGAGGAAACAAGAAGGGAAATGGACCCTGAAAATACAGTCCCGATAAGATGGGGAAGGAGAAAAATCCAAACCAACGGCACATGAACCGTGAGGCATACAGGGAGCAGCTGGTCAGAAGGAGCATGATGCTTGTCCAGGCAGGAGAGAGTCCACCATCAGGGGCCAGGAGCCAGGAGGGTAAATGAAGCCGCAGAGCGAGTTACCAGGAGTTGAAGAAGTCCCAAGATGGCTGCCACAGGAAGATGGAGGAGCAGCAGGGGCACATGAGGTAAGAAAAATAAGATGGCTGACACTCCCGCTAATTCACCACTCCAAGGTCAGCCACCAGCCAGGACGTCCTGGAGGAGAGTTGGACTGGAAGCACTGCCACAAGGAGGAGGCTGACAGGCACCTGCTGCACCGGACACTGGTGAAACTGAGCAGCAAAGCGGCCTGTGTGCGGTCCACACACCCGGTGTTTGCTGTGGCTGGGAAGCAAGTCAGACCGGGCACCAGTCAGGGAAGGATCCAACAGATCACGCCAAGCAGAGAGCAAAGGCAGTCATGTGGCTCGCAAGCGTGCTGGGGGACTCCAGGGCAATAATAACGGTTCCTGCGGGCTGGGCAGTTGGGGAATCGCCCCAAAGGGAAATCTTCCCAGGCAGGGAAAATATCAGCAAATTTGTGGTCACTAAATGTGGCTTAAGGAGTAAAATGCGACGGTCCGCCACAGTCTCTGCCACATACTTTTTTCTTATAACTGACAGTAACACTTCTCCACGCATATAGAACTCTGTTCGATCGGGCAGTACTTCCTCTCTGCTTGTTAAAAAATGTTCAAAGTTGACGAGGGAGAAGTTATACATTTTACAATAGAGATGTGAAAAGTGGGTAGTTTAGACATCTTTGCAAACCAGCAATCGTTATGCCTGTGAACCACACAAGGACTTGTGGTAGGAATACGGCAACCAAGCCCACCCATGAGAAGAAGGTGCACACTTTTAAAACCTCCGTGCATATGGAGTATTCATGAAGGTCTGGAACTTTTATGGAAAATGTCAATATTACAATAATTGCCATTATGTAGTGTAATATTACATATTTTATTCTTCAGAGATCATGATTACATATTGAGCTTGAATTTGAGTTACATCTATAGTTTCTTGACAGTATATTTTTCTGAGTTAGTAATTTTTCAAATATTGTTTTTGCATGAATACTTTAAATGCCAAACAACATTTGCCAAGTGTTAGAAAATTGTCAGCTTGTTTTCATCAATGTAGTTTTAAATAAATAATTATACATAATATTTCAAGAACATTAAAAACTCTGCAATCATCTTAATTGGCAATTGAAAAATGAAAAAAAAAATGTCNTTATCAATGTTTTATAGCAAATGTTTTTTTATCCTCTTCCCTACTCTCCTTTTCTCCTTACTCTGTGTTTGCAGGACTGTACAATGTCCAGGACTGTGAGTGCCTCCCATTCGATTCTCCAAAAGTTTCTTTAAATCAATTATTATTTTTATAATATACCATTACTATGCAGCACTTAGTCATATGTGTCTGAAGAAATATCATGTTTTTGTCTTAGCCATACCTCCCAACTGTCCCAATTACAGCAGGACAGTGCCGCTTTTGGGTGACTGTCCCGCTGTCCCTCCTGCCTCTCAGTTTGTCCCAATAAGGGGACAAACTATGTTTTCTTACATCATTTTCTTACATTTGCCATGGTTGTATCATAAAAAGGGGTGAGGCTTGGGCAGGACCGGGAGGACTGGGAGCAGTGTTTATTTGTCACATGAATATCATGCAATTTTGCTATAAAAACAACAGATGAGGTCATCCTAGATTGACACCATTTACAGCGCAAATATTAAGAGATCAACAAAGTCAAAGAATCAGTCATAACCATAGGAGGAGGCAAATGGCACCATTCACAGTAATAAGGAACAGAATGTGTGCAGCTATGGAGAAAATAGCGATCATGATGAATCAACAAAATCATGCGAGTCCTGACAGAAACTGTCAGTTAGGGAATGGCTGAAATATGCATGCAAATTAATATCCTGAGGCAGCAAAATCTAAACCAATATCAGCAATGTTTCCAAACATCCACCAGAACATCAGAAACAACTTATATTATCACACCAACTAAAACACCAACTCGAACACCTCTTGCTACACCTACCCAGTTGTCACAAGGCCCTAGAAAGGCCCTAGAACCAGGGGTGGAAGTTTTTCCAGTGCCAAAGATGGCTGTGAATCTCTGTGAAAGAGGAAAAGAAAGTAATAATGTTATAATGTGTAAATTTATTAACACAATATAGACATTGTTCTATCTTGGACATTTTTTTGAAGCATAAATGTATGCTTTTCCAACATGTTTTTGCTTTGCAAATGTAAAAATACTATTGCCAATTTGCCTGATTTACTTTCATTGTTAAGTACTGTTAATATAGTTGTGTTGGACAGTAGTCAAAGTGTAATTTTCCATTATACCAATTTCATACAAAAAAAATCTTACCATTATTTTTTTGTGATTTAAAAACAGTTAATAATTTAATGTAAAAATGCAGTGTAGCCTTTATTATCTGTAATGAATTTGCAACAATCAAATCAGTATTGTTTTTAAATGCTACCAGCAATAAAGTAAACATAAAGGGAGAAATTTACGAAAGGTTGAGTTTGAAATTATCGCCAGAGGGGGTCGTATTTTTGGGTGAGTTTTGGCTTTAGGGTGAGTTAAGATTTTAAGATAGGTCGTGTTAAGCAAAACTCGCCGGTTTCAAACTTGTCCAAAACTCGCCATTGTGAGTTTTATCATGAGACACATATTTGATAGTAATCACTATGTGTCATGAATGATTCTCAACTAAAACTAGCATGTGCGTTTTCTCATAAAAACAGATCTTTTTGTATGCAAATTTTAGATTCTCGCTAGTCATCCATCAACCCCTAATACATTTTGTCTTACATACCTCTTTTGCATGTAAATGTTTTTGTGTTTTTTAACATTTTAAACGCAAAAACATGTTAGTCTTAAACATAATATTGCACAAAACTGATTATGGCAAACATAGTTTAAATGTATTATTAAAACTAAATCCTTCTGTGTGACCTTTATATGTTTTTAGTTTTGATGTACTTTCATTATTCCTATATTACAATTAAACATTTCTATTATTGTAATGGTTCAAATATTAGAGTCAGTTTTCCTTCAAATTTTTTATTATACAATTAAATTAACAACTCTGATTTGTCACAATTGTGTGATATTATTTTGTAAAGGTAACAAAACCTTTACATATTTTGTTCATGTGTATTAAACGTACAACTGTACCATTCTTGGTATTCATTATAAATAATGAAGCAATATGCAATTCTTTATATAACTAATCTTTGCTTTGTTTGCACAAAGACAAATTCGACAGGGTGTGAACACAAACTCGCTAGGGTGCGAACACAAACTTGCAGGTGCTCGAAATTCGCACAAAAATACAAAACTCACCCTTAAACACACCATCAAACGCACCATAAAACTCTCCGAAATTTGCAGGCGATTTTTTAACCAGATCAAAACCCGCCCTTTAGTAAATACTTAAACACACTAAAAAAACACGCCACTTACAATCGNCGAGTCACGATTTCCCCCAAAATGTCTTAATATTACATAAAATTATGTTAAGTTATTTATATGTCATGGCTAAATTTATGTTTAAGAACTAGAAAATCTAAAAACTAATCAAACTTGTTTAAACATGCAACACATATTTTAACATTGTGGAGACCATAATTTACCATATATACTTGAGTATAAGCCAACCCGAATATAAGCCGAGGCTCCAAATTTCACCTAAAAAACTGGGATAACTTATTGACTCAAGTATAAAGGTGACCATACACGGGCCAAATTTCATCCAAAGCTCACGAATATCGTGAGCTTTGGATAAAATTCGGCCCGTGTATGGGCACGACAGAAAACCCCCAACGGCGACTAAATGCCGGGAAACCTAAACAAACGTCATCGGTGATCAAACAGATTTCCCGATTAATCACAATGTTCGTTTGTTTATAAAATAAAAAATAAAAAAACATCAGAAGGCATCAGACGGGTGAGTGTATTTTTATTTCATTTCTTTCTTTTTTTTACAGGTATTTTCCCTAGGGAAAATCACCCCGTTTGTCAGTGCCAATTTTCCACGGGAACGAAGTTGTTCCCGTGTATGGCCAGCTTAAGCCGATCCCCCAGTATGTCTGTCTATCACCACTGCGAAAGGCTTGTGTCACTCATCTTACTGATGGATCGTTACCCCCGTAGTATTGCATTGACTCTGGTCTCTATGTCCAGCTTCTATAGATCTTCCCCTATATGTCTCTATTGTCCCCTATTGTATGTGCAGGGTTAATATAAGGCAATGTAAAGCTCCTGTGCCATTCTGTAACCTATACTGCACAATCATGCCTGTGCCAGCTCTGTGGACTCAGTGTGGTGTATGAGTGTCATGCTGCATGCCAGTGTCAGTGTCAGCACATCTCTACGTCATTACAGCAAAAAAAAAAATTTAGACCCAGGTATAAGCAGAGGGGTACGTTTTCAACATAAAAATGTGCTGAAAACTTCGGCTTATACTCGAGTATATACAGTAACTTACATTTGTAATGCATTCCCTTTACCACACACCTTGCAGGAAAGTTANATTTGCCACGTACGTGTCATCATTAAGTTTTCCACGTGGATCAATTTGTGGAAGAGTTGTTAGGTATTAAAACAAAATAATCTTCTGTGATCCATAGAAGCCATGTTCACATCTTGTAGAGTCCAAATTTGCATGCACATATTTATAGATGAAACCTCATTATCTAACTAAAACAGACAACCCCAGTGAGATTGCAAATGCATCACTCTTCACTGGGACCTTTCCCATATAAAGTACTATTAGTCATAATTTGCTGGATTGATCAGAGGCCCAATCAATACATATTTACAGGGGTTTAAGTGTGTTTAGCCCAGGGCTGGCGTGCCCATTAAGCGAAGTCAGGCTGGCGCAACCATTAGGCAAAGTCAGGCTGGCACCTAGGGCAGCCGGGCCGGGTGGGCGGCAGCATGGCAGGGCAAAGAAAGAAATGATTAAAAAATAAAATAAATTCGAAAATGGTACAAATAAAAAGCGAAAATTTCAAAACCGGGAGGGGGGACAGCATCACTCCGCCACCCTCCTCAGTTGTTTTGAGGCGGCGTGACATCATCACGTCACGGCAGTACGTGACGTGATGGCGCCACGCTGCACTTTATTCAGCTGCAGGGGGCGTGGTGGTAGGTCTGCCTAGGGCGCCCGCAGACCTAGCGCCATCCCTGGTTTAGCCATAATGTGCATATGCATAATTTGTATCTGTTCCTTGGAGGGGGTGCCAACAATAAACCAATAGCATTCAGTGTGTTCCAATAAGATGTCATTTTAGGAAATATCATTTTGTGATCATGTACAGAACTAGCGACTACCAAATTAGGTTGGTATACCAAAATGTCCAGTGTTGCATCCAGAGTCATCTAAACATTAAGAGCAGGTTCAAAAGCATTTGTCACAAATGCAGGGGATGGTATGGTGCAATTGCATGCACTTTGTTCAGAAGTAAGTAATTAAAAAATTATGTTGCTTTTAAAATGTGTGGGCTATGTTATAAATGCGTAGTTTATGGTGTAGTTAAGAACACTTTAAGTACACGCACATCAAATCCCACTTCTGCCTTGTTATTCTATATTGATTAATGATCAATAGTTGTATAAACACTGGGGGCGGGGGCTGAGCGCTGAGTTCATTAAAAGTTTTAATGAATCTTCAGATGCTGTACATTGTTTAAACTGAATAGAATATGAAAGTGTAATGATGTTGTTACCGGTGGTCTAGGTGAGGTGTTGAAATGGTGTGTGTATCCAAAAATGCTCTCTCTCTTCTGCTCCGACACTGTGCTCACCCTAAAGTAAGACAGGTGGGACAGAGACCCCTCAATGGATAAGAACGGCAAAATCAGATTAGCTTTTATAATTTTATTACAAAAAAGCTAACAGTTACTTATGTTAACTTCTACTATTACTCTTACTAATATATGTCTTTGGTGTGCAAAGTACATAGAAACACATAAATAATAAATAAATAATAAATAAATTAACTCATAAAACTGATATTCCTGGGGTATCACAGGAATTTTTCAAGTCATGAATGATGCCACATTGGGCCAGACTTAGATCTTTAGGCACTTATGACTTAGGGGGGTATTTACTAAGGGTCGAATTTGTGAAATCGAATGTTCGATTAGATTTCCTTGTCGAATGTGTGTTTTCCGTATTTACAAAGGCTCGATTTGTGTTGAATTCGAATTTGTTTTCCAAA
>JABWIB010001274.1:36432-64763 GCA_016617825.1 Platyplectrum ornatum
GTCGAGGAATGAGTTGTTAAGCAGAATCTGGTATATTTCCTCAATGGAGTACATTACGGCCCTTCTCCATGACTCTCTTCCTAAATACCAAGAGGTGTGGGCGGCTTGGTTTGGTCTGCACTCCACTCCGGTGCCTGGGCAACTCTAACTCTCCCTCCCTACCTCTCCCCCCCCGCTTTCCTTTTCCTCATCCCCCTCCTTTGCCCCCTCTCCCTCACATCCCCCAAATCCCACCTAACTTTACAAAACCCCATGCCATGTCTACGGTGTTTCTATTTGCCTATTGTTTGATCCGCAGGTTCTGTATTTACTATTGTTGCCCTTTCAATTTGCACAATGACTATCCCAAGTTTTTTTGTTCTTTTTTTCTTTACTGTACTGTTTATGGCCTGCCGATCATCATGTTACTCATGGTTTAAAATAAAGAGTTAAAAAAAAGAAAATTGATCAGACAAGTTTTCTATTTCTACTTGTGTTGTGTTGTTTTATTTATTTCTGATATGTTTAGAAAAAATTTTATTCAAATGTTATATGCAAGTTCAGTCTGAAGTTTACAATATGTTAGATGTAATGGCAGCTCACCAGAGCACCAAGATTGAGTGTCAAGCATTCATTCTCATGACAAACAGCAAGCCATGGACCCTAGTGACAATGATGTACCGTATATACTCGAGTATAAGCTGACCCGAATATAAGACATACATATACATAACTACTGTTGTGCAGCAGTGTCTGGACTCACCANGCACCCCCCTCTCACTACACTGAAGTCCTTACTCCTCCCTCCCAAGTACTTATATTCGAATTTATACGGTAGCTATTTTCAGGGCCGACGCACACATTAGGCAAATTTATGCAGGGCGGCAGAGTGGTAGCATTTAATAAAAAATCTAAAAGAAAAATTAAAAATTACTTAAAAAAGGAAAAACAAGCCCCCAATAAGTAAAAACCGGGAGGGCAGGTGGCCGGAGAGTCACCCCGTTAACCCTCCACAGTAGTTTAGGAGCGGTGTGGCGTCATCACGTTAGTTGACGACCAGGGGGCACTGTGCTACATCTGCCCGCAGACCTAGCACAGGCCATGACTATTTTGCAACACCACATTTAAATTCTGTTATAACATTATACCATGACTGGGTGCTCATTTATTCTTATATAATAATTATATCTTAGTATATTACATATAGTACACACATATTCATCTTGGGTTTTCCCATAAAGAGATCATTTGGAATATTTTGGCACAGCTATAGTTCTTTGATTTATGAAGTGAGTGCTTAGAGTTTGTTTCTTGGCTAGTATATATCCTGAATTATTAGGTTTTAATCCTTTTAAGTTTATTATTAAAAATGATTTATATTCTAGTTTGAAAATAATAATTCAATATTGCTATGCAATGATTTGGCTGTGCAGATGACTGCAAAGATTATAGAATGCTAATGCAAAGTTTGGATACAGAAATTGCTTTTCATGTTTTATTTACATTTTATATTATATTGTTGATGATAATGATGATTTTTGATAATGGGTATATTTTTATAATTTAAAAAATGTTACATGATGTATGTTTTGGTTTCCTTTATAAAAAGCCCTTCCCTGTGATCTTAACAATGTATTTAGCATAAGCTTGAAGATTCACACAGCATAGAATTATTTTGGTATAGTAATAATTGTATATTTCTTTCTGTCAGCCACTAACTTGTTAGTGCACATAACAGTACTTGATAGCAGCAATTGCAGAGTTGCTATGGTCTCGAAATCAGACCATTATGAAAAGGTTGCTGTTTAGGGGTAGGGCTTTGCATAAACCACATTTTCCTTTCCACCCCCATGATGCCATATTTTGGGTTCTTCCAGAAGGGAGGAACCAAAAGTATGAAAACCTGGGTAAATTGTTGCAATAGGACGAGATAACTCAATTAGCCCATGCAGACAATATTTTTGGTTGGTGCAGTATTTGTGCTGCCATTAGTGCATTAAAACATTACTGTGCATAAACCACCAACCTCCATTAGTGTTCAAGATTGACAGGAACTGTCTTCATTTGCCTCCTTTACTAACCTGCTTCTCAGACCTTTTTATACACACTCTGGCACAATGTCTTCATTACAGCCCACAAAACTCTTCAGTAAAGCTGGGCATACACTATAAGATAAATAATTTCATAGTAAAAAAAATGCAAATGAGTATTTCCATAATATTTTATTTTTTAAATCATTGGATTTATGCTTTTAAAGTGGGTCTTTATGGTAGGAATATTGGATGTGGACATACACTAAACGATTTTTCACCAATCAAACGATTTAAGATTCAGACCTTAAAATCAAAAAGTAATTTGAAACCTATTTTTGAACGATATCAGCCGATTGTTCTGATTATTTTTNAAAAAAAATCTTACAGTGTATGTAAGCTTAAGACTTTTGGTTCCAACACTCTTCTGAAACCGAATCGATTGGGGTAATCAATGATTTTGTGATACCCTGGCATTGGTATCCCAAGGGTTAATATCTCTAATTTTATTTAGTGTACATGCTCTGATTTGGTTGACCTGTTGCATNACCAAATATGGTTATGATGTCATGCTGAGTTGGGATTGGTTGTGGAGAGAGAAGTTTCCAGAACTGTTGATGTGGTGACAGTTGACAGCATGCGCAACTAAAAAGTCCAAAAAACTAATTTTAATATTGATATGTGATTGGTTAATTGGCCTGAGAGGAAATCTATATAAACTATATAACTTGTTGGAGAACATCAAGAGAGAGAGTTATGGCGCAGTTACCTCCATCCCCATTGGAAATGTAAAATGCAAAAGTAAATATTTTACTTTATGTACTGTTTATGTTTGACACTACAGCATGTTCAAGTCAGAACCGGGTTTGTCTTGAAAACCCTAGTTAAAATAAAGCATGTATCTATCTAAAATATGTGTATTCTTTGGATTGGGTTAATTACTGAATTNACTATCCTTTTGATTTCCTCACCCTCCCCTCCCCTTCTTTATTAGCTTAGGTCAGTATCAGGGTGGGGGTGGACTTGACGCGGGCTACTGTTATCAATGTGGCAGCCCATCACGTCTCCCTGGGTAATCCTATTAGTTTACAATGTGCCATGCATTACGCCCATTGTCACCAATCTCTCTACCTTCACCTCTGAGTGACCCTTGGGTGTCAACACATGAGCAAGTGACAATTTAATCACTGCAAAATCCAAAGGCCACTACTCTCTCTTAATTCTCTTGGATCATTTTGCTGCTTTTGATACTGTTGACCACTTTCTTCTAATACAAATGTTACAATCATAAGGGCACAGATCATTCCTGGTTTACATTGTACTTCTGTAATAACCCCTTCAGTTTTTTCTCATCTGGATCCATCTCCCCTGTTGCTCAGATATCTTTTGGAGTACCACAAGGCTCAGTGTTAAGCTGACCATTTATGAGAATATTATTGTGGATTTGGGCTAAAAATTGACTAGTGTGTGGCCATACACTAGTAAAAAAAACATTTATTTTCACCTTTTCACGAGCTTCAGGGTAGCCTATTATACCATTCAACTGGACGGGATTCCAGCATTCAAAAAGAACTTCCTCTCCTGTTGGGGAGATTCAGAAGCGAGGGGGAGAGGAGGAGCAGTTGTAAACCTTTCCAGTGCCTACCATGGCTGCCCAACCACTTACTATACACATTTAATAAAACAATAACGTTCTAGTGTATGGTGCTGAAGACAAGGAGATTTTCCCAAGGAAAAATCGCCCTGTTTATTGGCACCGGTTTACACTAGAACAATATCATTTTAATCGATGCCCAGCTTTAGGTCTTCTATAATTATACCACTTCACTAATTATACCATTTAGAAAGCTAATAAAATTATTTGGATTTCAGCATCAGCAGATACACAAATCTACCTACATTAGCAAGCTTAAAAATTATTACAATTGTAATACAAGAAATGTAAAATATTGCCTGACATGTTGCGGTAAAAAAAATACATTGGCAAAACTACTAGATCTTTGAAACAAAGTTTATTAGAGCATATTAGTACTATAAGATATGTTGTAAGGGATAAAACCAGTTGCAAGATGCTAACTCCTATTGCTCATCACTTCCTAAATCATCATGCTTCTAATTTTTAATCATTATGAGGTTTGCAACAAATTAAACTGAATTTGAAAGGTGGAGCTATAAACAAACTTTTGTTTCAGGAGGAACTCGAATGGATCTTTCTTCTCAACAGCGCCACACCGGACTGAATAAAAGTGTCAACTACACTCCATTACTATGACAGTGTCAATATGTAAATATATTTATGTTGACTTTATGTAAGGTTTACATCCCTTTGATGAATCCTATNAGCTATGAAGTTAAGATCATGCTGTTACACTGCTAGATTCTAGCTATCACAAATAATTGTATGTCTATATGAGTTTCCTTCCTAAGAATAATTACATGTATGACTAATTGATGTTAATGTGATGATAATGAAGACAACTTTAAATCAGATGTGAAAGGTGCAGCAAGTCAGCGTCTTTGAGAAAGTTGGTGTGCGGCAAAATGTGCGTCAGACCTTGATGGTTATCCTTAAAGATTCATATGACTACTGATTATATCAGCTGAACACATTCAGTTTTGAAAAAAGTTTATCTTTCTCACCAGCAGCTCCCTTTCACCATTTCATGTGGGATAAAGATTTACCATTATTCCTAAGAAAATTAGTGCTGTTTAGTATTTACAAGTTAGTGGGGAAGTGGAATATGGATCAGCAAACTTGGTACGGAAGACATTCAGGCATTAACTTTGTTTCCCAACCTTCCAAAATTCCTGCTCTTATAGTTTATAGGGATCTTAAGATTAGAGATCTGGATCTGCTAAAATAAAATCTTATAACATTCATTAAGAACTTAAAGTAAAATCATGGCACAATACCCTGATAAAACCATCGGACAAAGGGGGGGGGGGGCATGCCAAATAATAAATACATAGTTTTGTTATAAAATGTTTTTTAATGAATTCCACTAAGCATTTTAAAAGTATCTATGCCAACCTGATATTTGAAGCTAAACAAGACAATATAATCCCAGACTAAATAGTGAAATTTCTAAAAAAAAAATGACAATCCAACAGTAGCCTATTTCCATCTCTTGACATAACTTTATAAAGATATTAATGTACCTCCTAGTCACCCCTTAGTCTCTGGCAATCAATCTTTATCAAGGAATGGAAATAAATATTGACTCTATATTGTTTTGACCCTGCCATTCTAAGGGACACTTGACTTGCTATCACGTTTGAATGAACTGACTGCAGATGAAGGAACCATACTAGTCACGCTATACACGAGCATAAAAAAGGGTAAAATAATTTCTTGACTAAAAGAAAGGTATGCCCCAGAGGGGTGCTAGAGGGGTGCTAGACATGAGGGATATTTTTTTATTCCAATAGGAGGATATGAGAGGCATATATATGTATAATACACAATTCTAATATTTTGCTAGGACGGTGCCTATGTTGTGTGAAGTATTCTTGTACTTTTTATATTAGCTGACTATGTTGCGCTGTTGATGAGTTTTTAAAACTTGTTTGAATAATATATTAAAAGATTTGATTTTACCTTATAATTGCCTATTTATATAACATTGAGACTTTAAGTGTGCATATATTTAGGTACCAGATGTTACAAGAATGCAGTGAATATTATCTTACCCATATAAATCTGTATAAAATCTTGTCAAATACATTTAATTTCCAGGATATGCAAAGATATCACGCAAGACATTGTAAAAACACTAATTCATGCAATAATCCTCTCACACTTGATTATTGCAATGCACCTCTATTTGGGCTCCCGCATTCGAAAAATTAACCCTTCTACAGTCTATAATACATGCAGCAGCCAGACTGATTTTCCTTTTAGAGCAGGTCAACTCTGTCTGTCTCTACATCGGTTGCATGTATTTTACAAAATCAAATACAAAATCCTTTTGGTAACCTATAAAGCCTATAAGGCTGCACCCATAGACATATCCTCACTAATCTCATTATATATCCCAGGCCATTTTCTCAAACCTTCACAGGATCTACAACTCTTTTCTACACTAAACAAATGCTCTGATTCCTGGGCTGCACCAGCTCTTTGGCTACCCTTTACTCTCCAAACGTGTTAAGGTTATTCTCAACTCTCCAAACTTTTACGCTCTCTCTTAAAACAGACAAGCTTACCAACTACCATTGCTGTGTGACTGGCTCATACAGAACAGGGCTCGAAGTGGAGGTGTATATGGGGGTATGCCATACTGCCACTTCTCCCACTGATGTAATGGAAAAATTAAAAATCTCCATTGACTTCCATTATTTTCTATGTTTCCATACCATACCTTCTGTATGTCCATACCCCCACTTCTAAATTTCCACTTTGACCACTGGTACAGAACACTAAACACTTTTACCATTCAAACAGTTTTGTTCATTGTATAACATAGCACTTGCCCATTTGTATCAATCTTCAATCTCTGCTGAAATGTAAGCTTGCGGGCAGGGTCCACCTGTATGTCTGTTACCACCCCGTCGTGTCTTAATGATTGTTGTAATTGTAAAGTGGTACGTAACCAATCACTAATGTAATATGCTTCAGTTAATGAATTTAGACTCTATGCCTGTGTGCCTCTTATGTGTGTTTATTTACTTTATTTATGCGGTACATTTTAGACACTGCACAGCAATTCTACTTGGTTCATCTATAGATAATATATCCACCCTTTTCCATCACCCTAACCCTGACCTTCCCCTCCCCAAAGCATAACCTTAACCTACCTCTTCTATGAATTTCAACAGCCTAACCATAACACTCCCCTTCAATGATTTATTCTGTCCCCACAGTCAAACTCTTACCTTCCCCTACTATTTATACTATTTGTTTTTAGATGATGCCTTTGTCATCCATTGCTCCCCTTGGGTAATAATTGTCAAAACCACTGGGTTCTATAGTTATAATGAATGGCTGTTCATTATAGCTATAGAGCTTAAGGGGACATCTTACGCACCCACTCAGGCAAAATCATGTCAACAAAGGCAGAGGCGGAGAGTCCATAGGTGAAGAATCTAGAGGCTTCATGTGACTCTGTTTGGGATTTGTTATATGGAGGTGCTCAGGTGCTTATGCTATCTAAGCACCTCTACAATTAAATCTCTGACTATATTTTTGGGGGTATTACAGTTTGTGCGTCTGTAACATTACAGAAACATTTGAGTCCATAAATGCTGTGGTAATTTGCGATCCATCACTTCAATTCCTTTATGAAGTTGCACATTTTGCTGCAGTTTTCATGTGGTCCTACACAATGTGAGTGATGATGCATGACTTGTAGATTTGTATTTATATTGCTTAAATGGTGTTTATACAAAATGTATACAATAACGTAAAATTTTAATAATTTCTAAAATTATTTATACACTCTGAACTACTCTAAAATGTAAACATAAAACATTAATTATTAACATTTTCAAACAACCTCTGCAGGAGACCATGCATATCCATTTCAAACTTTTCTCCTTATTCACTTTGCATAGCCAAATACAGAGGCCCAGGTTGCATATACAGAAGGCACATACCTCAACCTGATCGGTGGTTGAGAGAGCAATAGGGCAGTAGGGTATGTGAAGGGTCTTGACTGACCTGATGGAGCACTAATGTATGCTGACGAAGTTGTATGTGACATGATTATGTTATGTGCCATTTTTCATAACCTTGCTATCCATCATGATGTGCCTTGGGATGAGCAGGAATTGGTTATGNATTAATGTGACATGGCGGAAGATGTAGGTGTGTAAGTACTTGTGTGTAAGGTATTTGTCGGTATGTTTGAAGTGTGGACATTTGTGGTGGTGAGCTTGTTTCTGGAAACAGTAAGGAATCAGGTAAAGGATGGTGTGAGGGTTATTGCCTGGTGGTATTTGGACATGTGGTGGGAGGAGTGTTTGAACAGGTTGTAGGGGGGAGTGTTTGGGCAGGTGCTGGAGCGAGTATTGGTTGAGTGATTTTGCTGTTGAAATTTGTGATGTTTGGATTGGGAGAGGTGAAATAGTTATGTATGTTTGTTGTGTGGGAAATACCAAATAACACAGAACTTGTGGTGTCTACATGTGTTCAGTCTATAAAATACTAGGCGTCAGAGGTGGAACTAGTTAGTCATGTGCCAAGGTGCATATTTTTTGGGTATCCCTTTCCTTTGAAGCGATGGATCTAGATTTTGTAAAACAAAATTCAAGTTCATATATTGGCTCCAAAATGTAGTGTGCAAGCAAGTGCATTCCATTTTGCTAGCCCTACGTAAATTGTATAACCTACAACTTTACATAGTAGGTACCGCGGGGCATGTGCACACACGGGAGACAGGAACCTCATGGTTCATGGTATTTCTGCCTCTGCTAGCTAGGCATTCAAACATGTTGAAATATTGTCTATATGGTCTGTCATTTCTTCTAAATATTTTTTGCTTGTGCATAGTATGTTAGTTACTAGATACATTTTTGTGGCTTTGTTTGATGTGGCTGATTATGTGGGAGCTGTTGGGGCTGAGGTGTTATCTAGACTGGCATGCTGGATTTTGCCACTGACTTTTGCTTACATTGGAAAGTTCAGTTCAGCCTCCATGTCTTGTGTAGCGTCACCTTCATGTTGATTATATTTGTAGCATTTCAAGTATTTTTATTTTTAAGGCGGCAGCAAAAATATTGCTACCTATATAAAAGATTTAAGATAATAGCTTACAAACATTCAAAAGTGGTTGACATGATGTATTCTTGTATTTCTGGTGGCAGCTATGCATCATTTTTTCAACATTCTTTTACAGTTTACATGGTTTTAAAAATATGGAGTTTAAAAATATCATAATTTGCATTTTGACTATGTGACAATTTATCCTATGTTAATCGTATGTGGTGATTTTTTTTTTATTAATAGTGTGCATGAAAGATATTCTAAGTCTAAGGGGTATATTTACTAAGCAGTGACATTGCAGTGAGAGATGTTGCCCATAGCAACCAATCAAATTTGAGTTCACATTTTCCAGAGTAAAATGTAAAATGAAGAGCTTGAATCTGATTGGTTGCCATGGGCAACATCCCCACTTTCCAATCTCACTGAAATCTCGCCACTTAGTAAATATATACCCAAAACTGAGAATGTTTCAGAAACACATTTTTGTGAGGGTTGCATAATTTTTTAGTTTTCCCATTATTTTGTTACAACAAACTCACAAACGGTTAGTCTAATTACTGTATATCAAGAAATATATTCTTGTTTTGACGCTTTATCTTGGCTTTCTTTACACATGTGTTTCTTCTTGAATTTGGTTTGGTCATGGTCTGTCATTAGTAACCTACTCTGATTTATGGAAGAGCTCTTACAAATTTTGTGTACAACATATGTTCGAATACTGTATCTAAACTTACATTTTTTTAATTATAGTGAGCATAATAGATGATTTATTAAACCAAACTTTTAAGAAGTTTGATGCAGACACAATACATTCAAACTTTTGGAGGCCAAGCACAAAGTACAGTAGTTTCTTAAACATGTGTCTGATGTCATGAACATCTGTTTGCGTACATTTGTAATTTGTAAACGTTGCCTTATTCACTTGATGATCATACAAAGTGCGACATTAAGCACAGCCTGAAAACCAGAAGTTACACTTCGCGCTTGATGTAATTTTCACAATATCATCATAACACTTGTTGCTTATTAAAAATATTTCGGTTTCTGATTTCAAAATAGTGAGAGAATAAACATTTTCCGCTNAGCTCATGACCATGGTCAAAATATTTGATCAGAGTACAGGGCAAGCTACAAAATAAAGCAGCAATCTTGGAAAAAGGGCGGCTTACCGTTCTGTGAAGCGTGCATTGCATAGGCAAGACAATGATAGGCNCAGTGTCCCTCAGATACAACACTGCTGGTCTGAATTAAGCATGCAGAAGAAGTAAGTAGACTAATACCTTACCAAACATTGGGGCTGATCCAGAGTAACGCATTGCGCATGATTTGCCTCCATTTTGTGTGTTTTTGCACTGAGCATGCGTGTACACGTAAACCTCAGCCATTATTCATACGCATAATTGCGTCTCTGTGCCTCAGNGTGTTTTTTGACATGCTAAACTGGGCGTGGAAAGATATTATAATGAGNATTTTGGGTGTGTTCACTATTGCGTTTAGCGCTGCACATTGCAAGTAATGAACATCAGCGGCTTTTAGCCTGCATCACCATAGGGATGGTGCAGCTAAGACTTTTTGTCTTTTTGTGTTTTGTTTCTTTTTATCCCATTGGTTTAGGCGTCCACACACAAGTATAAATAAGGACAGGAAACAATGTATTTCTTGTGCACTCTTAGTGCAAATTAGTGATAGGGAGCTAGGGTCCACTCCTCAATTTGCATCAAATGTGTGTACTTATAAGTGTATAACATATACATACTGTCCCAAACACACAATAACAGGGATGGGCATTTGTAACAGCATAAGGTGTAATATAAAGTAAGAAATAGTATATATAATCTGCATACAAATAAAACCGTGTGTATGTTGCACATAGCACACTTGCCTAGTTGATAACCTCTTACAACTTATCTACGTAAAAAAAACACTTTGATATGATTGAAGTATGCACTGACAATGCAATGAGTTTGACACGTGGGGATGTTGCACACAACACAACAATCCTATAAGCTCACACATTTTTTTTCATACAAAATGGACACTGTGAGCTAGTTTAAGAGTATTTGATATGGTGAACAACGGCACTTTTCAATGTGTGTGCAAAAGTGACTGCATCGAGCTTGAAGCCATTTTATTCAGAATAGTTGTTGTGCACAACATGTACACTTACTANAATCCATGTTTAATACTTTGATGACTATTGCAGCTTTAAAACATTCACACGTTCATACATATTGTGCAGTAATAATATATAATAATATATAAAAAAAAATGTGATCTACATGTCAGTGGTCAAAAACACATGAAGAAAAAAAAAATAATCATATAACATATTCTGGTTAACTATTATTAATGTGTGTGAAAGCCTTCAGTAACATGTATACGACTGTCCATAATGGTTAATGGGTGAAAATACTAGAGATAGGGAGGACAAAGTAAACTGACTGGTAGAAGAATGAGGGTATGCACANTGGTAAAATGATGTGTTTATATATATGTCCATTGTACTGTGATCATGCTTTTTATTTGTAACAGGACCAAGAGCAGGGGACCACAATCCTGATGAGGGTTTTATAGAGGAGGAAATTGTGGAGGACATCCAGCCAGATCGTATGGATCAAGGTAAAATACATGCACACACAAGAGTGTTTAGCAAGAATGTTCATGTAATGAAGTGTGCATGTTAGTGTGCTCATCTATATAATTATTCTATTTTCCAGTGCCAGTTGATCCGCCACTTGACGCTGAGGAGCCCAGGAGGGGGCATCATCAATATGGTGTCAGGGTGGTCAAAACACTCTTTGTTATTGCCGAGCAAATGCGTAATTTGGCGCAAATGATCCAATTATGGAGAAATATAATTTAGTTTTTTTTTTATAATTTTTCCATTTTACGTAGTTTTGGTATTGTTGAATGACAAAATGACTTTTATTTGCCTAAAACTTAGGTACACAAGAATAATAGGTTTGACTAGAAATACAGACATGGACACAATTCAAATCAAAGGGATACACACAAAATGACACACAATACATATATATATCATTGTACACCAGTGATGTGATGCCTGACATTTTTGGGGTTTTAGTTTTGGATCTGGATCTCCCTTTGTGTTTTGGATCTGGATGTGTATTGACAAAACCGGCCTTGTGAAAAAAAGCTATTTTTTGTTCCTAAAGTATTATAAACCTCAATAACATTAGGTACCACTCCTTTAATAGTAAATTGTGATCACTTCCCAGCTCACAAAATAGCTTTCACAGAGGTTCCACTTCCACCATGGCACGTCTACTGCCACTACCTATCATGCTACCACCCCTGTTTAATAAAGTACCCCAAAAACTACCCCCAAAAACCTAGTTATCTCTGCTCCAAGAGCATAAAACACAAAGAAACACCGGTCATCACAAGCCGGGGAGGCTTAACCTGCCTCTGAACCTACAACTCCCAAAATGCTCCAATGGTAAATACAATATTATGCTAATATACCATACAATATTCAGTATTTACCACAACAGTATACAACAGTATAATATCCTGTATATATATATGTGTGTGTGTGTGTGTGTGTGTGTGTGTGTGTGTGTGTATAGGCTATAGGATGAATAGGTAAGAGCCTATCAGTGTTCATGGGACCTATTCCTCAGAACACTGCAGTAATAATTCCAGTTCATTTACTCCCAAGATAAAATTCNATTTTCTTAGTCCTCCCATGGCAGTGCCCACTTCCGGGTTTATCCCCTCTCTGATTGGTGCTCACAGGAAAGGAAAGAGACACTGGCCTATATAATGACCTCCCCTTCACCACACAGTGTCTTCTTTCCTTTCCTGTGGTGCTTACAGGGTACAGCTGGAAGCCTACCTTACCTCCTCCACGATCTCCTTGCCGCCTGCTGCCGGCGCCGAACCAGGCATAGCGTGCGCACCTGGCCGGCATTCTTTCCCTCCTCGGGTGCCATCTTGTCCAGCCTCCTTACAGGGGGTGTTATAACCCTGTGTCTTTGGCCGATACTTTTGTTACAGTTGATAAACATAAACCCACTACCTCCACGAGGCCCCGTTCAGATACTAGTGAGTTGTCGGCGGAGTCTGATGGGGAAGAGACAGTGGTAGCATCTGAAAAGTCCTGGCGTTCAGAAGAGGAGTCGATATCTCAGGAGGCAGATTTCAGCCCAAACCTGGTAGATAAGCTGCTCTTTGCCGAACCACGCAAGAAGGAGTTTTTACTTTATCTAAGGTGATTAAGGACTTAATTGAGGAAGAGTGGAAGGACCCCGACAGAAGAGTGCCGGTACACAATAAGTTTTCTCGTCTTTATCCCTTCAATAGGGAGGAGGTTAAGACTTGGGATGAGTCCCCAAAGGTGGCTGCAGCCGTGGTGAGAATTTCTAAAAAGACAACCCTCCTTTGGAAGATGTTAAAATTTTCCGAGATACTATGGAGAAGAAACTTGAAGTGGTCCTGAGGAAACAGCACCTTCTGGCGGGGGCATCACTGAAACCAGCAGCTACTATGGCTACGACAGCAAGAGTGCTTAGAGGCTGGATCAATGGACTGGAAGGGGATATCATTGACGGAGCCAAGCATGTTGACATCTTAAAAGCCTTACAGGACATTCAAGTGGCAGTGGAATTTCTCTGTCAGGCCACACCTTAGACTCTGTCCGCCTAGCAGCCAGGATTGGAGCCAGCGCAGCGGTAGCAAGAAGAGCATTGTGGTTGAAGCCCTGGGCCACTGATTCACAGTCCAAGTCCAGGTTACTCACCTTACCATTTCAGGGGATTACTTGTTTGGCAAGCACTTGGATGATATCATTTCCAGCTCCTTGGAGGGTCGTTCAGTTTGGCTCCCTCAATATAAAGTGCAAAGAAGGGCGCCTTCTAGGCCTAGTAGGTCTCACCAGGATTTTAAAGAGGCCAGATCAAATCGTCCTGGAAGATCATAACACAGAGGTCAGTAGACGGCTCCTCCTCTGGGTACTTTTCGTGGCTCCAGAGGTCGTGAGAGGTACGGGACCTTCACCCCCCAGCAATGACGCCATGGAGGTAGAGCCAGTCCAGGTCGGGGGCAGGCTGGCTCACCTCCTATCAAGATGGCATCAGACGAATTCCGACAACTGGGTGCTGGAAATCATCGAGCACGGTTACAAGCTGGAATTTAGCAAAAGACAAAGGGAATCGTTTGCCAAAGCTCCAACCCCNGCAGACAACGAGGACTGCTTAGCACTCAAGAACAGTCTGGCCACACTGCTACAGCAAAAGGTAGTCACATCTGTCCCTCTGCAGGATTGATTTCGGGGAACGTATTCCAGGTTCTTTGCAGTAAGAAAGCCTTCAGAGGGACATTTGCGTGTGACCCGGGTTCTGCAGCTACATGGTTGGGTCATCAATCAACAAAAAAGCCAGCTGTCTCCTACACCGTTAGAAAAGTACCTAGGAGTTGTAATCAGTTCAGATGACGGCGTCCCTCACTCCAGACAGAAGGTCTGATCTACTGCAGGAAGTCACAGAAGCCTCTCAAACCTCTTTTACTCCTGCAGAAAAGTGCCTAAGGTTGCTGGGAATCCTGGCGGCTACTCTGGAGGCAGTTAAGTGGGCAAAACTGCATATGAGAAAATTCCAAATGAATTTCCTCTCACAATGGAACAAAAACAACAGGGACCTATCTCAGGTCATTTGNGTCCCAGGAAATATCAGAAAAGATCTGGAATGGTGGTTGGATGAAAGAAGGCTAAAAGCAGGGAAGTTGTTCAGGGACCTTCCAATAGTGGTGGTTACCACCGACGCAGGTTGGGGAGCAGTATGTGTCAACGTCCTTTTGAAAGGTACATGGCCCGACGTTATTGCAAAGGCTCACTCCAATATAAGGGAAATGGAGGCTGTGAGATTAGCCTGCCTGGGCTTGCAAGGCAGACTAGCAGGGAGACAAGTCCTCATTCAATCCGACAACATTGGCCTATCTCAATCATCAAGGAGACAGAGCAATACACTCTAGACATCAAAGCTGTCTTAATAGCTGGCATTCTAAACAGTACGATGGATTGTCTCAGTAATCATCCATGGCATCCAGGCGAGTGNCACTTGAGCAAAGACGTATTCGCAGAGGTAGTAAACAGATGGTAGATCTTATGGCTACCTATGGCAATCGTCAGGTGCAATGGTACGTCGCTGAAGGCCAGGAAGGCTAATACTAACAATCAATATTATTAAATCTGGAAGAAGTATATATGCTGGTGCAATCAGCTAGGGAAGAATCCCAATTGATTCCTTCTATGCTGGACTTTTTCCAAGCTGGTTTGGAGAAGTACCTTGCTACGAACACTATTTAAGTCCAAATCTCAGCATTAGGGGCCATTCTGGACACTAACATTGCAGCCAGTCGCTATGTGATTAGATGCTATGAATCGTATAAAGCCAGTTTTCCACCAGTCGGTAGCTTCTTGGGATTTGAATATAGTTTTAGATGTGTTAGCCTCTCCCCCGTTTGAGCCCCTACAGGAGATCTCCTTGAAACATCTGTCCTGGAAGGTGTCCTTTCTGATGGCTATCACCTCGGCCAGAAGGGTCTCAGAGCTCCAGGCACTGTGGGCAGAGCTGCCTTATCTTGTGTTCCATCAGGATAAGGTAGTAATCCGTACAAATCCTCATTTATGCCCAAAGTAGTGTCCCAGTTTCACATCAATCATAGTGCTATCCTTGTTGTGTCCTAATCCTTCAGGAGTATTAGAGAGAAAGTTCCATTCCCTAGACCTAGTTAGAGCTTTGAGGATCTATTTAGATCGTACGTCAGAGTTTAGGTGTGCTAAACAACTTTTTGTCTTTACGAGGGTAGGACCAAGGGGAATGGCGCTTCCAAACCGTCTATAGCCAGATGGATTAGGTCTTGCATAGCCGAGACTTATAAATGTAGGGACTTAGTACCCCCTTCTAACATCAGGGCTCACTCTACTAGGATTCAATCCAGGAGTTATGTAAGGCGGCAGGGTGGTCCTCCATACATACGTTCAATCGTCACTATAAGTTGGATGTTCTGGCTTCTGCTGAGGCCAGATTTAGGCGCAGAGTCCTTAGTGCTGTTGTTTAGCTAGGGTTCTGCTGTAAATACTTTATTTTTTACTATTATTTATTGTTAGTATTATTCCCAGCCCTCTTACTTCTTGGGTAAAACCCGGAAGTGGGCGATGCCATGGGAGGACTAAGAAACCACAGATTAGTACCTGTTAGTATGGTTTCTTTTACTCCTCCATGGCAGCGCATGGTTACCCTCCCTCATAATATGTATTGTTGTTTAACATGTGTTTAAGTTTCAAGCTTTGGAAGTTCAATACACTGTGTGGTGAAGNAGGGGTCGTTATNTAGGCCAGTGTCTCTTTCCTTTCCTGTGAGCACCANTCAGAGAGGGGATAAACCTGGAAGTGGGCGCTGCCTTGGAGGAGTAAAAGAAACCATACAGGTACTAATCTGTGGTATATTAATTATAATTAATTATCATAATTATTTATAATAATGCTATTAATAATAATATTATTATTAATAGTAATAGTAGTAATAATAATAAGCCGATGTCCTGTGGTGTTCCTTCCTCTGATCAGTTGAAATGTAAACATAATGGGGGCGATGAAATATTTGAGGATTCTGGGTCATGTATACATTTTTGAGAGATTAGAATGACAGGTGTCGGACATAACTCACTGGGGGATGAGTAACAAACATTTCTTATGACAGGATTAAGCAATGTGAGTATAATAATAATAATAATAATAATAATAATAATAATAATAAATCAGCTTCTTATAACGTGTCTCTTACAACAGAATTTAGTTCTGTGGCATTACCGTAACTTATTCAAGAACTTAACAAATGTATTATTATTATTATTATTATGATAATTAATATCAGGGGAGGTTCTAGGTCTCTGGGCGCCCTAGGCAAATAATAATAATATAGATGAATTAATATTAATAACAACAACAACAACAACAACAANAANAATAATAATAATAATAATAATAATAATAANAAACAACAATTTAATAATATTATAAATTACTAATATTATGTTTTAATTATTTAATTATGCCTCAAATTTCCCCAGTGATTTGGAAACAGAGCAGAGCAGAGTCATCACATTGTTTTGTGCAGATTTCTAGATTTTGTGAATGACATGATCAGGGTAAAAAGTTCTTTTTGGGTTAAAAACTACACTCTCCAGAAGTCACTGTGGCATGTTGCGCATGAGCCCAGTGTGTCTGGAACCCGCAAGGCTGAGCCGCTGCTGCTAGATTGTATTTCGTGCAAACAGCCCAGGCAGTNGCACCTGTGGTTGCCTGGCCGTCTGTTTGAGGGCTAGCTGTGGAGAGCCATGTCAGCGATGCTCACAAATGGATGGGAGAGTACTGAGCCACTCGACTTGGTACTCGGATACTTTACATTCGGGTGTGTTTGGTTTCCAAGAAATTGAACCCATTTATTACTACTGAACACTACTGTTTATTTAAAAAATAATTAAAAAAACACATTCTTACAACTATACAACAAGAACACAATGCACATAACCTATTATTGCACACAAAAATGTAACACATATACATAAAACACTGTAAATTACATTTACACTGTAAAAGAAATTTGTACACTAATTACAATGGACAAGATAAGCTTGACAGACTAAACGCATAATGCTTGCATTGCACAGGCATAACTTTTAAGTTACTGACATAGATATTGAGGATATGTTTGTGTAAAGGCACAGGTAGAGACAGTTGTTGTCTGAGGTATGAAAAGCTCATTGTCATTCCAGGGCAAAAGACAAAAAATACACCTCTTATGTCTTCAGGTAGCGACTCGAACCACCTATGAACCTACTACATCATCCACAGTCAAGATCTGATCAGGAAATAGTCTTGCATCCAACTTCCCAAGCATGACTACTCCTCTCCTATGCATGATTCCTCACATGCATCGTAAAGTGCTTCTGCTGCCACTAGTGCTCAGCGTTGCCAGGAAGGCTACTTCTGATATTTTCAATCCCGATTACTGGACGTCTACCAGACTGTGGCGATTTGACAGCGGTCTCCTCCACTTCTTGGAGGTTCGCCATTTTGGTGCAGGCGGTGTGCTCCACCTCTGCATCGGTGTGTGGCTGTACGGCCTGATGAACTCTGCAGATCACCTGCTTCCAGACTGTCTGCTGCAGCTGATGACTCCACTTGTCTGCAGGAGCGTCCTCGGTGGGCTCTTCTCCGGACCTGTTGTGGGGAGGGGGGGTTGCCTACTTGGTGACCTTTCTACCACGCCATTGGTCTGGGGTTGTCGCTTTCTGGGGGGAGCCCCTGTGTCCGAAGTTGAAGCTTCATCTCTTCCGCTCTCCCTGCTGGTGTCACAACTGGGACGCACTACCTCTGTGCCTGGANCCAGGATCACCGTTACAGCTCCTCACCCTGCCTTGACTGTTCCAGGTACCCAGCTTCAGGCTTACCCTGCTTGCTCCTTTGGTGGGAGAGTTTTCTAATATTGGCACCCTGTAAGCACTCCTGCCGACATACCTGAACTGTGCCTTGGATCCAGCTGCTCTCTGACCCTGTTATGGTCGCATTTCTTTCCTGCTCTGGAAGTCTATCTGACAGTCAGCTGCGGTGCTCTCCCAGTGATGGGTGTCAGTTGCGTGGCTGTTTAATGGGATCTGCCTGTCATCTTCTCCAGTGTCCCGCCTGGTACTTGCTGCTTTTGAAAATGTCATTTTACCTGCTGCTTCCTCCTTTGCCAGTGGAGTCTCTACACACAAGGACCTGTGGACACCCTGCTTTGTTCTGGGTCTCCGGATGCCATGACGTACTTCTCCTANATCCCCCCTGCATCAGAGCCCCTGTCTCCTAGTAGACCCCGACAGTCTTGGTGTCTTTTCTCAACAACTGACTCCTAGTCAATTCTGTCTCTGGGACCCCCCTGCTGTGTGACCACTCTGGACGCCCTCCTGGTTCGAGAAGGGCCTGTGGGCTACCACCGCCTGGCGGGATTCCCCGCCTTGTTCTTGCTTTCCTCCTGTGCAGATGATATTGGGCTCCTGTTAGTGGTTTGGCACCTCCATGCCCTTGGATATAACACGCTTGTTTTCTGGGACTCCGTGCCTTGGATGGTCATCAGCTGTGGCTTTTCACATTCATCATTTTGCCTGATTCCCTACTGGACTCTAGGATCACCCCTACTGCTGCTGCGGTTCTGGCCTCCTTTCACCTTTTGGACTTTTCACCCTTCCTCACCCTATGCACTGNGTTTGTGACTTTTCCGCGCCTATTCTCGATTGCTCTGTAAAGGACCGTGAGTGGGCAAGGGGTTGTGTGGGGAAATTTGGATTCCGATTGCTTGTGTTTTTTTTTGCACTCATTGTCCTTGTCTCCCATCTACCCTTCCCCACCCTGGTTTATTCTTGTTTTTCCTTGTGTTTTTTTTATTATTATTATTTTGTCATGTATTCTAACGACTGTCGGGGGGAGTCCTAATGGCGTCTTTCCCATCCCTTCCCTTGGCTCAGGAGTCCGAATTGCATTCCCTACAGGGAAAGCTAGAGGAGTATGAAGACAGAAGTCGGTGGAACAATTTGTGCTTCATTGGTCTGCCTGAGACTTGCAAGGGGCAGGCACTCAATAATTTTGTTAGCTGGTTGGGCCCCCAATCCCTTCAGATTTTCAAGGTGCCCTACCTCTCCCTGTAGAAAGGGTTCATAGGATAGGACCAGACAAACAGGATGGTCTTAGGTGACTGCAGCCTGTCATTGCCCGATTTTTGGATTACAGAGATAAGGAAATCATCTTGCTAGCATACCGTAAGCAACGTCAATTGCTGGTTGATAATACTAAAATACTGGTGTTCCAAGATTTCTCAGCCTCTGTTTCTATAAAATGCAACAAATTAACGCTTTGCTTTATTGTACCCAGCTACGTTGAGAGTTACTGATGGCAAGGAAACTCTGATTTTAAATGATGCTAGAGCAGCTAAAGCTCACTTCATGGGAGAGGATCAGGAAGGTCCACTTCCTCATGAGGAGGAGGGTTAGGTTGGCTGCTGTAAATACTCACTGATGCTTGCTGTCTCCTTACTTGTTTTCTTTTTTTTTCATAAGGGGGATTTACCACTAAGGTTTTTGATGCACTCTCAGCTAATTATCATTCTTAGGCACGGGAAGTGGCAATACTGTTACATTGGTGCTTGCAATACACTATCCTAGACCACCTCCTTGATCCCAATGGTAGATTTCTCATACTTGATCTTGACATCTGGTGAATCTTTATGCCACGAATAATAACCAACATCTTTCTCAACGCTTTATCCTCAGTGCTTGCTCAGCGTACGGTATACTCTGTAGTTTTTGGGGGAGATTTTAATATGGTTGATGATCCCCTGCTAGACTTCTCNGCTTCGGGGGCTCATCAGCTAGTTATGGTCGGAAGAGCCCTCGCTCCGCTTGACTCATGGTGTTAGTGGCCCCTGGAGATTGACTCATCCTGGCTCATTTTCTGGAATTGACTTTTTCCTTATTTACGACTTTAATAGTGTACTGTCCTGCTCGATTGGGAACATACTATTGTCTGACCACGCCCCTGTTTCATTGGTGCTTTGCCCCGTCACGCCCAAGACCTGACTTCTTCTGGTGGTTCCCTAATTATATGTACTCCTATACTGATTTTAAAGACTATCTTACCCATGAAATTTCTTGGACAACAATTTACAGCATTGGGACGATCCGGTCCTCCTGTGGGGTACCTCTAAGGCGGTCCTCTGGTTTGCATCATAGCTTACACCACAAGGAAGAAGAAGGAGGACAGGAAATATTATGATGATTTAGTTAGGGATGTTCAAGCCGTGATTCAGAAGTATTTTGCAGCCCCTGACCCGACAACCAATATGACAGACACGGCTACTTTTAGATGGATACCTGACGGCACAGGCCAAGACCGCCCTGGATTTCACTAACCATAAATACTATCTGTGTACTGTCTAACAAGTTGGGCGGACTACAATCTTTTGTAAGGGATGAAGTATGCAATGCATTTGCACCGAGGATTAGCAACGCTAATTAGCAACTATGTTGGTATTAGACCTGCATCCAGTATTTGCTATAATTTCAATAGTTTTTTCACAGTTGAAAAATATTACTTTCACTAATACCACAAGATAGCCTAAAAAACTACCTACGTACCTTCCGAGGAACAGGTTATTCTACTTAGACTTTATTATCTATTTTGCAGCAGCACTTTATTGCAGTTCTTTTTTATTTATCAGTATCATCAAAGACTGGTTCATTTAAAGCACAGTATGGGAGACCAGTGATTCTGCTACCATTACCATTTGCAGTTATGTTAACAATGTCTAAGATTCCCCTGAATACATATTGCAGTCCAAAGGAGCATATCAGAATCATTTTCCAGCTACAAACAGGCCATGGACATTGTGGTATAAAAATGTGCTGTTTTAAGTAATCACCCTTGTGCTCACACTGTTTCATTGAATTGTCATTCACTTTCNGCTGATATAATTACGGTCTACTTTATTCTTTCTACCATTCATTTTTACATATACTGAACATTGCTTCTGGACTTATTTTAACCTACAGGAATATCATTTTTCATATTATTCACCAGTATTCATTCAGTATTCATTCAGCTGTGTTTGGTGAGTTCATCGAGACATTTAGTGAGTCCTACTTGGCCGTGTTGAGATTGGGCAATTCTTTAATAAACTTTTTTTTTTCTCAGAAAACTAAAGACTGTAACAGCCCACTGGAAGTATTGCCTTCAACAGCAGCAACAACAGCAGCAGCTGCAACAGCAGTAGCATTCTCATTCAGAGGCATGCTACNCTGTGTATCTCCGGTTTAGTAATAGGCATACCACTGAAAACATCCTAGAAAAACTCTGGTAAGTCATTGTTAAATGACTTACCCCACTTTGAAACTCCTCTATATTTGTGACATCTGACAATGACAATTACATTCTCATGGGCAAAACCATGTTGACTAGTCATTTCTGATGGCTTTAGAGTCACAGAAGACGGTCAGATCTGTCAGTCTTCTAATATTACACACAATTTACTAATGGGCGAGTTTAAAATCTCGCATGATCATGGCGTATTTTACTCCGAGATGTGGTTTGAAGCATTTACTATTAGTCGTGTTTAGTATTTCTCACAATGTTTAATCCCGACTGAATCTCGCACATTTAATCTCGCTTGTGCGGATTTACACATGAATGACATACAGGCTAAAGTATTTACTAACTGGAGGGGTTTTTTGCTTTTGGCAAATATGGATCAAGTGGCAGATGTTGCTCAGGAGGCAGAACATCACCAGCTCCAGGTCCAGCATCGGCATACTTCGTCATGTCTGGCTTTTCCTGCTCTGATCAGGAGATTGTTAAAATGTTTNGGCTAAACAGCAGCAATCTCCTGATGCTTTAAGAGCAAGGGGAGAAGGTATATAGACCCTGGTACCTTCAGGAGTTATGCAGTTTCTGGGCTGCAGAAATGAATGTGTGCCATGCACTTCCTGGCCACTGGATCTTTTCAATTAGTGTCTGGCCTGGTGCTTGGCATTTCACAGCCAACGTTTTCCAAACACCTATCTGAAGTGTTAAGTGCTCTGTGTAAAATAATGCGCAGACATGTCTGTTTTCCCCGTCAAGATGCAGAGTGGTGTGAGCTAAAACGGGCATTCTATGAGCTCTCTGGGTTTCCATCTGTCCTGGGAGCCATAGATTGCACTCACCACTATCACTCCCTCAATGTAGAGGTGGTCTGTGATGCTACGCAGAGAATCATGATGTTTATGCTTTGTTTTTCTGGCTCATGTCATGATGTACCAGTCAGCCATTTATAACCAATTTGAAAATGGAGAAATGCCAGTTGGCTGGCTTTTGGGTAAGTAAGTGTAATGTGGTTATTGGTATGTGTAACACGTGTATGACTAATAGGATTGTTTTTTGTGTCGCTCCTGGCTAATGACACCACTGTTGCGTCCTGATATTCCTGAACAACGCCAATAAAACAGGGCACACAGGGCTACAAGAAGTGTGATAGAACATACCTTTGGTCTGTTAAAATCCAGCTTCCATTGTCTTGACAAGTCTGGTGTCCAGCCCCTATATTTACGATCCGATATTGTGTGGTCCTGCTGTCTGCTACATAATCTGGCCTTAGACCAACCCTGGTCAGAGGAGTTTGTGGCGGTTCAGGAGATAGTGAAACATCAATTCAGGAGCACAGTAGTTTAGGAATTCAGACATTTAATCAACTAATTGTGAGGGACTTTTATTGTAAGTTGCATTTGTTTTGTTCTGAGCATAGCTTTCAATTGAGCCATGTATAGTTGCTTAAAAGGTGTACTAAAGTAGCTGTATCTCATTTATCATGCATGCATGATGCTGGTCAGGCTATTAAAACAATCATAAATCAAATAATTATTGTTCTTGTGGCGTTGTAATTTAATAATTAAAACAGACAACAAATGTGAAAGCAAACTTGTTTAATTTGTCACATGTATAACTGGTCATCCTTAGTGTCAAATCTCTGTTTATTGAGCATCGGGTAATACACGGTTAAACATTACACCAAAAAAAGCACAAGGGAAACAGTGCACAACAACCAATAGCAATAAACAAGTGCAGGGGAGTAAACTCAGCATCTGAACAGTAACCATGTGCGAAGTGCAGAGGTGCATAGTCGGGGACAGAAAACAGGGGAAAGGAGGGAGCGGAGCAGGAAAGAGAGGGGGATGGGGGTTTAAAGGAAGCGGCCTACATGAGGAAAAGCAGAGATGAGATGATGGGGTTGACTATGGAGAAGGAGTGGAAGACAGGTCAAGGAACTGGTCGGTCTCAGTGAAGCGGAGCCAAGGTCCCCAGGTCGCGAGGTATGCCGGGTATCGGTTGGTCGCAGAGAGGATGATGTCGTCCATAGAGCGGTAAAACTCTATGCGGCAAAACCACTCCTGAATGGAAGGACGCGAGGCTGATCTCCAGTGGACTGGAATGACCCCCCTGGCTGCATTCCCCAGGTGNATAAGGAGAGAATGTTTAAACAGGGCGAGGGGGTGGGGGGGAGGGTGAGCAGCCAGAATTTGGGGCCAGTAGGGATGTCTGGGCCCTGAATCCGTTTGGTGATTGCAATGACTTGTTCCCAGAATGAGGACAAGGAGGGGCAACCCCACCAGATATGCGCCATAGTGCCAGCACGAGGCTGGGACTTTGGGCATGAAGGAGTGCAAGAGCTGGGGGTCCTGTACCACCGGGTCTGGATTTTAAGTTGGGTCTCGACAAGAGAGAGGCTACGGGGGCACTGGTGGACCATCTTAAAGATACTAGCCCATTCGTCGTCAGAGGGACAGTTGGTGAGGTCATGCTGCCAGGCTGACACATAGTTCGGCACACCGGAGAATCTGGCACCCAGCAGTAGCTGGAAGATACGGGAGACCACATGTCNTTGAGGGGTGTCGTGGGAGGCTAGAGACTCGAAGGGGGTGAGGGGGCGTCTGAAGTGGGATCTAGTTCTCGTGTCAGAGAGAAGGTGGGATAGTTGGGTATAGGTCCAGAGGTCAGTAGCAGGGAGGGAGTGTGCAGCTTGAAGGTCCGGGAAGGAAGGGTGGGTCTCATAACGGAGGAGGTGGCAAACTCTCGAAATGCATGCCTGCAGCCAATGCTGGAGTGCTGAGGGGCGCAAGCCAGGGGGGAAGTCCGCGTTGTAAACCAGAGAAGTCATGGGTGAGTGACAAGAGGAAAGAGGCGGGAGACCCTCCAGGTGGAGAGGGTCGGGGCTATCGTCGGGTGCGGAATGGAGGGGAGAGTTGGGAGCCAAGGGAGGAACTGCATCGGTGTTGGCAAGAACTGGGCCTCCAGCGCCACCCACTGTTTAGCCTGGGAGGGGGCAGACCAATCCACAACCTGCTGAAGCATAGAAGCCTTGTAGTAAGTGAGGAGGAATGGGGCCTGGAGACCCCCCAAGTGCCTGGGATGGTAGAGAACATCTCTACAGCAGCGAGGCCGCCTCCTGTTCCAGACAAGTCCATCAGCAGGGTTTGGGCAGATTTGAAAAAGAGCAGTGGGATGTAGATGGGCAGTGCCTGGAACAAGTAGAGGCAGCGGGTTAAGATATTCATCTTAATGGTGTTCAAGCGGCCCAGCCAGGAGAGCCGCCTGGATGACCAGTTGCAGAAGTCCCCCCTCAGGGCCGCGAGAAGCGGCACAAAGTTTAAATCGTAGAGGAGGTCAAAGGACTTTGCGAGGTGGACTCCCAGGTATTTAATGTGCGAGGCTTGCCAGGAGAATTGGTAGTGGCTTACAGCGAGGCGAACCGGGTCTGCGANGTTCAACCTGAGGGCGAGAGACTTGGAGTTATTAATTTTGAAGTTTGATAGAGCGCCAAACCTATGAAACTCTGCCAGCAGTGCGGGGAGGGTAGACACCGGGTCGGCGGCAAAGGTAAGTACGTCATCAGCAAACAAGGCTAGCTTCACCTCTCCAGACACCGTCTGCATGCCCCTTATCGAAGGATTGATATGGATTGCCCGGGCCAAGGCCTCCATACAGAGTACAAAGACCAGTGGGGACAGCGGAATCCCTGCCTGGTGCCATTGAAGATGTGTAGGTGGTCAGTCAGGACACCATTAACCCGGAGTCGCACCGAGGGAGCATGGTAGAGAGCTAGGATTTTTTCCAAGAAGGGGGGATCCATACCAAGTGTTCAAGCACCCCCTGCATGAAGTCCCAGGCAATTCTATTGAACGCCTTTTCGGCGTCCATAGAGAGAAGGACCAGAGGGAGATTATTACGCGAGGCGAGGTGGATAAGGTTGATGGCCTTGGTGGTGTTGTCCCGTGCCTCGCGGCCCGGGACAAAGCCCACCTGGTCGGAGTGGNGNATGTCCGGAAGGAGGGGTAGCAACCTGTTGGCCAGGAGCTTGGCGTGCAATTTAAGGTCCACAGTGAGCAGGGAGATAGGTCTATAGCTCTCGCACCGGGAAGGGTCCTTACCCTCCTTGGGAACGAGGGAGATGTGAGCTTCCAAGGATTGAGGGCTAAACGGAGAAGAAGGGGGGACTGCATTGAAAGATTGGAAAGACCTATAAAAGGAGACAGAGAAGCCATCGGGCCTCAGGCTCTTACCGGCGGCGAAGCCTTCAACGCAGCCTCCAACTCCTGGATGGTGAAAGGGAGATCAAGCAGCTCTAAGTCAGCTTCAGGAAGTCGTGGGTATTGGCAGTCAGAAAGGAATTGAGNAATCAGGGATTTCCGCAGGTGCAGGTCCCGTCCGGGGTCCAAGAAGGCCAAGTTGTAGAGTTTAGAGTAGAAACGGTGGAACAACCCGGCCATGGACTTGTCAACATGAACTTTGTTGCCACCGTTGTCAGTGATGGAGGAGATATAGGTGAGGGAGTGCTGCGTCCGAAGTGCCCTTCGAAGCATTCCTCCCAGGCCTATTGCCCCACTGGAAATAACGGTTCCTGCACCTACGGAACGCCAGGCTAGAACGCTCATCGAGGAGTTGGTTAAGGGTGGTCCGGACGGACGTCAGCTCACGGAGGACGTGGAGTGGGACTGTTTGTGCCGGGTTTCTAAGTCCTAGAGTGTATTCGGGAGAAGGAGTTTCTAGGCCTCCCCTTCTATTTTAAGCGAAGAGCCCAGCTGGATGCAGTGACCACGGACGACACATTTGAGAGCCTCCCAGCGAGTCACCGGGGAGGTATCCCCCTCGGGTTTGACTGGGGGGCGTTGGCTTTGGTTGAAGAAGTGGTCGGTCTCGGAGTGCCCTTGCGGAGGCAACATCAAGAGATGTTGGGAGTGCTGGCGGTTGTTCACATGTCACTCAGGTACTGGAGTCCGTTCCCCCCGCATGGAGGCAGCGGTGTGAGGTGGTCACATAGCGGTGGGGGCGGGCAGCCCCTGAGGAACAGGCTCAGCAGAGGCAAGGGGCTCTAGGCACAGGAGCAATAGGGAGGGTCAGAGGAGGTGAACCCCTGGCTGGGCCGTGTGGCAGCACCAGTGTGGTGTGGAGGGCGCAGTCTCAGGATTCACCACCAGGTGGGGAAGGAGGACTAAGAGGGCTGAGTAGCTGAGGCAGAGTGTGGTGGCAGGCAGCCCTCAGTGCGGGAAACCCCAGGCAGCAGGACAAGGCAGGCTACCCCCAGCAGCAGGCAGCAGCACAGACCACCCCAAGGAGCCACCCCAGAAGGGCAGACACCAGGAGCCCGGGGTGCAGGGGAGCAGGAGGCCAGCTGTAGCCTAGGACCCAGAGGAGGAAACTGGCGTAGCAGTCAGCCACGGGCGGCTGCCATCTTGGACTCCTGGGAAGGTGGAGAGGCAGCGCCGGAGATCTCTCTGCCCCGGAGTCCAAGTGGAAGACACAGTCAGCAGCATGCCCGGAGCCTTCACGCATCCACGCACTTCATCATTTATGTGTGCTAAGCTCGTGCTAAGCTCGTTCTCATTTTCGCGTGCATTTTCCCACAATTGTTCCAGCTATAGCCCTAACCCTCTCCTCAATTAATATATTAAGCCTTAAGGCAAAATTCCATCCTTCCCTGATTCACTACGACCAGAAAATTTAGAGATTAGCATTGCTGTGGTGTTGTCCCTGGATTCTGAAAACTCCTTTGACAGTGTTTCATGAGACTTTCTGATTCTTGCTCTCCAGAGCTTTGTCAATTGTGGTTTCTTTCTGACTGGAATATGTGCCCTCTATATACATCCTACAGCAAGGATACAGAAAACAGGACTTATTGTTGGATTGATGCAGCTAAGGGTTCAATTGCCCTGGCAAAAATAAAAAACACCCCTGTTTGTGCGTATGGTGATGAATACTGGGGAGGACCCCAGTATTCATCACCATACGCACAAACAGGGGTGTTTTTTATTTTTGCCAGGGCAATTGAACCCTTAGCTGCATCAATCCAACAACACATCAAAATAACTGCCTTTACAATTGGCCCCCATGAATACAAATTCCCTCGTCACAGATAATTTCGGGGTTCGGCTCACCTACTCCTATCACACAGTATATTAGAAGCCCTTTCTGTTTTACTACCTTCTTCACGGGCATCCAAATGTTGTAGCCCTTGGATTGCTTCCCATCCCTGGGCATTCCTCTGTTACCTTTATGGGAGTAATAACCGAAAATATGGTGGGTCTTTAGAGAACAAAACCCTCCTGTAGTTCACAGAAACGCAAAATCCATGATTTTTATAATTGTGAAACCTCTATGGTTATTTATATCTTGAAATGTCCCTGCCAGAAGATGTATGTAGGGAAAACGATTTGCAAGTTTAAATTAAGATTGTTGGAACATTTGAATTCCATTCTTAACAATACAAAGGAGACAAATTGTTTCAAAATATTACCTCCAGCAGCGAGACATTTCTTAACCCCTTTAAGACACAGCCTATTTGGTCCTTAATGACCAAGCCCTATTTTACACATCTGACATGTTACATTTTATGTGGTAATAACTTTTTAATGCTTTAATGTATCCAACTGATTCTGAGATTGTTTTTTCGTGACACATTGTACTTTAAGTTAGTGGTAAATTTTGGTTGATACAGTCTGTATTTTTTCGTGAAAAATGCGCAAATGTCATGAAAAAT